>PVJH01003849.1:0-15177 GCA_004026705.1 Nesogale talazaci | reverse complement strand
CCAGGAATTCAAGATGGATTCAGGAGTGAATGAGCAATATCATTGCTGATAGCAGATAGACCTTGACTGAAAGCAGAGAATACTAGAAAGATGTTGGCTTGAGTTTTATTAATAATTCAAAGGCATTTTACTGTATGGATTGTATCAAGCTATAAATAGGATTGATAAGGATGAGAATTCATTGTGCTAATGCAAAATCTATACACCAACCAGGAAATACCGAGTTGTTTAAAATCAAGAAAGTTGTGCATCATTGATATTTCCTCTCAGCATCCTTATTCATTCCATATGCAGTACAAATTGCTCAAGAAGCTGACCTATATGAAGAAGAATGTGGCATTGGGATTGGAGGAAGCTTAACAGCAACCTGTGAAATACAAGTGACACAACCTTGCTTGCTAAAAGTGAGGAAGACTGGAAACTCTTGCTGATGAAGACCAAGGACTATACAGCCTTCAGTGGGGATTGAAAGCCAATGTAAAGAAAACTAAAACCCTCACAACTGACCTAACAGAATATGATGATAAATGGAGAAAAGATTGAAATTGTCAAAGGTGTTTGTCTTGCTTGGAGCCACAGTCAATGCTCATGAAAGAGCAGTCAAGAAACTAAGCAATGCTTTGGGTAAGTGTTTGCTGTACCAGACCTTTTCAAAGTGTTGAAGTGCAAGTGCACTTTGAGGACAGAGGTGAGTCTGGCTCAAGCTGTGGCATTTTGAAAACTGGACAGTGAATAAGGAAAACAAAAGAAGAATCTATGCATTTGAATTATATTTCTGGCAAAGAATATTGGAAGGGCTGTGGGCTCTCAGAAGACACAGTCACAATACTCTTTAGAAGCAAGGACTGCAGGACGCGGATTCCCATACTTTGGGCATATTAGCAGAAAACTCCAATCCCTGCAAAAGAGCATCATGCTTAGTAAAGTCGAGGAGCTCAACAAAGGGGAAGGCTCTACATGCGATGGACTGACATGTTGGCTCACACATGAAAACAACTGTGACAACTGCTGTCATGCCTGAGGTCACTCTGAGTCACCCCCACCTTAGCAGCACCTGACAAATACAGTACACCTGACTAAGGGAAGACACTTCCATTACTGCATTTTTCTCAGCATTTTTTAATGAGCCGTGCTCATGAACTGCATTTTCCCCTATATTTTTGATAAAAATTCTAATTAAGGAGATAAATCTCATTCATTTTTATTCATTCTAACAAAAACAAAAAAGCTGAGCCTTAGGAAGATAAGCTATGTGCTTCGTTACCCAGCTGGGTATGGACGGAGCCAGGATTCGAATCGGCTGCTTGACCACCGGACCCACATTCCTCACCACCGTCTCACGTCACCACCCTCTCACGCAATGGCACAGTCTGTAGCTTGCTTCTCCTTCATCGAGGGGGTGGATTCTCTGTGTCCATTTCTGTCAGCTTTCCTATGTTACCATTGCTCCCCAGAGCATCTGTGAAATCCTAGTGCTCCGTTTAGCTGTTGGATGAAGCATTATTCTTCGCAAAAACAGGGGAACTGACGAGTCACAATTAACCTGATAGTTTTCAGTTAAACCTCTTCATCTTCAGCACCAAAAATAGCATCTCATTGCCTAATCTTTCCAGAGACACAAGGAATGAAATCAAATTATGAATTCCCTTCTTTGGCTGCCAGAAAAGATTGTGCTGGCATTTTTCCAACTGCTAATGCCTTTTTTTAAGTCCTTTTATTGGGGGCTCTTACAGCTCTTATAACATTTCATACATCAATTGTATCAAGCATATTTGTACATATATTGCCATCATTTCCAAAACATTTTTACTTGAGCCATCATTATAAGCTTTTTTAAAAAAACAATTCTATTAGGGGTTCATACAACTCCTATCATGATCAATACATACCTCAATTGTATGCAGACCACATTTGCACATTTGTTGCTGTCATCATTCTCGAAATATCCTTCCTCTACCCAGGCCTCCAGTACCAGCCCCCCACATTTTCCCACCCTCCCCACCTCCCCTCCCCCATAAACCATTAACAATTTACAAATTGTCATTATTTTGTCATCATACACTGTCTGATGTGTCCTCTTACCCACTTCCCTGTTGTCTGTACTCCAGAGGGGAGGTCATCTGTAGATCCCTACAATAGGTTCCCCCTTTCTACTCCACCTTCCCTCCACCCTCCTGGCATACCACTCTCACCCCTGATCCTGACAGAATCATCTGTCCTGAATTACCCCTGTTTCCAGCTCCAGTGTACATCCCCTGGTCCAGCTGGATTTGTCAGGTAGAATTGGGATCATAAGAGTGTGTGGGAGGAAGCATTTAAGAACTAGAGGAAAGTTGCATATTTCATTGTTGCTATGCTGTACCTTGACTGGCTCATCTCCTCCCTACAACTCCTCTGTAAGGAGCTGTCGCTTTACCATGTGATGGGCTTTGCGTCTCCAATCTGTACTCCTCCCCATTAACTGCTAATGTCTTTTCACTGGCCTTATGTATTCAACGGGACAATGCTCAGGGCCAGTCTAATTTGTCACAAAGTAGGTGAGAATCTGCATGCATCTAGAAGGGTAGGCAGGAGAGTGGGCATTGAGAAACCCACCTACTGCAAAAGGTCTTTTGCACCAGGCCTGTCGGTGCCTCAGACTCTTTGGTGAAGACAGCTAAGATGCAAATTAGCCTCAATACCACCTGCAATGTGCACAGCATTTTCATAACCCCTTTGAGATTTAAATAACCCTTTAGAGATTACAAAGCACTTTTACTTATTTCATTCTGTCGTTTGAAAAAGCCCTGTGACATTGTTATCATTACTCATATATATGCAATTTTAAGCCTCAGCCAGTAATTAACAAAGCTAGGACAACTATTGGAAGCTTTTGCCAGCAAATCTTGCATTGTTAAAGTTTCATAAAGTTGTAGCTTGGATGTGGCTCCAGCTGAAAGCATTTGCAGGGTCCGAAATGCCATAGACCCGAGACCTAAAGCAGCTCGGAGGCGGTGAATAATAGCTCTTCAAGTCTGTAATAAAAAAAGGACCTCATATAAAATGACATTGCAAAAAATGGGATAGAAACAGAATGGTAAAAGTAGAAATGTCTAAGAGGCTGAGCCTGAAAAATTTGGTGTAGAAAAAGTACTGGACTGATCTGATGTGTAGGGGAAGGTGAATATTTCCTAAATCATAAGGGATTTATAGATGCCGAAAATACTTGGGAACCTGAAGAAAATGTAGATTGTCCAGAATTAATTGAAGCATTTCTCGGTTCTCAAAAGGCTGGTAAATAAAGAATGGTACGAAAAGAAAGACTTCGTCTGACAGAGAATCTGATGACAGCAAATCAAAGAAAAGAGATGTTGCTGACAAGCCAAGGGCTGTTTCAAAATCTTGCATGAGTAACTGATGTCACAGAGGAGTGAATGTTTCTTCCGAAATGCAAAGATTCCGTGAGGCAGCCTGGATGCTGGCAAACGGGGAAAACATGAAAGACCCTCAAATTGTCGTGGGGTTTCACGAAGAGAGACCAAGTTGGCATTCTTGTGCAGAAGATGAAGCTCAATAACTGTTTGCCCTGACATATACATTGCATAGCATACATATATTGCATAAATATATTACATATATAATTTGGATCTTGGGGGGAGGTTATTTTTGTTTTGAAATATTAGTGTGAAGGATAACTGCATTCTAATGGAAATCAAGTTTCAGATGTCTATCTGGGAGCAGTGTCAGGGGAGTTGTTGGCCATCAATCGCACTGGTTACTTTGAACAATGAAGCTTTCTGTAATGGGTTCATGGATCAGAAACTGCATTTGTTACAACAGGATATTATTGCTTCTGCATTAGAGAACAGCTTTTCTAAATATTGGGAAATAGCACTTAGCCATTACTAAATCAGAACTTGCTTAGCGCATAATGTAGCTAAGGACCATTCTGTGTTTTTGGTCCCTATATGTGTATATGCATCAATATATATGTACCCTATATTTTATTTTACAGTCACCAAAAGTAAAATGATTATAAACAAAACACTACATTTAACAACCATTGGTATCTCCCTGTTGTTACAGGGATCCTAAACTTCTGAACAGTTTAAAAAGTACATCACTTCAAGCAAAATGGGAGGGATGGGGGGCCGGGGTTGACTTGTAAGCCATAAGTTTTCAAATCAAATAAATAATTGACTAATTAATTAAGCAACTTTTTAAAGTCTATTAAAATCCATACCTATAAAATCATGTAAATGAAACTGCATTTGCAAAATTCCCTGAGTGAAACATCTTACAAAGCCTCCCCACCCAAATAAGAAAACTTGATTCATATTGATCTGCTCCCAAGGCTTAGTTAAGTGGGCATTGTTCCTGTCAAATAATCATATTTTTACAGAAAATTTAGATCTCTGCTATATTAAGTAAAGGCTTGTGATTCGCGGAATGCCTTAAGACCTCACCGGTGAGAATCTCATAAGCTGGTTAGTGATGTGGCTGCTTAGGACCTGCTGGGGTAAGTGGGTGAACAGACTTGTCATCTCGACTCTTGACCTACACGATTGCTTTTCTACCAACCCATTATCGCCATGGAGGCTCAAGCTTCACACCTTTTGGGTTACTCAAGTTCAATTAAAGCCAGGGAAGATAACTTCGTAGCAATCAGACTGTTAATCCGATTGTGCATAGTTTAATTTCATTGCAGACAGTAATCAATGGTGATCCATAAACAGTTTTATATTAAAAAATAAAATTTTTAGATAGCGATAGCTTAGGATATTTTAAACTCTGTGATATATTTAAATGAAATTCTGATTAATTTTCCCATGAGAAATTGTATTCTTTTTTAATAGAGGCAACTCCCAAATGTGAACAATAGATATACAGTATAAAGCGGTGCTCTCAGAAAGCTAAAAATGAATTATGAAAACTATGATAATTTTGCCCCCTCTACTTTACCTGGTGGCATAGTGATTAGGGGTTAGGCTGCTAACAGCAAGGCCAGAATGTCTAAACCCCCGGCCGCTCAGTGAGAAACAGGTGAGGCTCTGTTCTCCCATGAAGAGGTGGAGTCTCGGGAAGCGATGGGAGCCAATCTGCTCTGTCCTAGAGAGTGGCTGTGAGGTGGGATGCAGTGAACGACGACGAGTTTATCTGGGCTTTGCCAATACCTCCAGAAGCCCTGGTGCTGTAACATCTCGGGGTGCTCACTGCGAGGTCAGCAAGTAGAAACATCATATCCTCCATGGAAGAAGAGTGATGCTTTCTTCTCCCGTGAAGATTTACTTCTCTGAAACCTACAGAGAAAGTTTGACTGCCCCTCAGCGAGTAGCTATGAGTTAAATCAGCTCCATTGATACTCATGAGTTTGGTTTTTGTTTTAGTGACACCTCAACTTTCAGAACTTACTGATGACTTATCTCCAAAATGGTCTTAAAATACTTTTCTGCCTTTTGATCACAATTGAACACATGGCTAATATAAATCCAATGAATATTCAATTTCAGCTAAAGATTTGCTCTTCTCAAATGCCCCTATTGACTTTCATCTTATGTCAATTCTATTAGATTTATGACATCCCACTTTTAATTTGACTGTTAGTTATTTCACTTCCTTCACTTTCACTTCATTTCTGAAGTAATAAGGGCAAAATACAACCAAAATGTGTAAATGATGCTGATTACATCATAGCCATAGCTAAAAGCATAACGGCAAAATTACATGGCTCTGATATATAATAAGAATGTTTGAGATATGAAAATTTAATGCACAAGAAAACAAGTAATAAGAAGTTGAATGCTTAAACATTTGGTAGCCTTTGGGAACATATTTGTATTAGTCTGCCCTATCCAAATACATACAAGCAATCTCATCTAAATTAGAAAGGTCTTAGAAGCTCATAGAAAATGCACATTATGAAAGAACCATGTCTGGATTTCAAAATGTTTATACCCCCAGGTAAATTGATACTAACCTGTTATTACATGTCTGAACAGTATCTAGTGTGAGTCACTAAGATAATACAGCCGTCCCTATCAGAACAACATGGATTCTGCTAACTAGAAAAAATTCAAATTTGTGATGATGATTAGTAGAATTTATGGCAACCAATGGAGAAATGGTTTACACAATGTTTATTCAGACAGTGCTCAAAATAACTCATTTTAACAAGAGAAAGGGTGATGTTAAAGCTAAAGCCTGAGTGGCAGACCATCCAAAAGAATTTGGGAGAAGAAAAATTAATCTTGTTTGTGTCCTATTTAAAGAGTACTGATAGACAGCTGCAGAAACAATTGCCCACACTGTATATGTCGCAGGTGGTTCCACTTATATAATTTTTCCTGAAAAATTAGAAGTTGAGAAAACTTGATACTCGATGGGTCCCAAACTGCTACACCCAGATCAGCTGCAGATCAGAGAGAAGTTTGTATTGGGAATTTTAAACCAGTGGGATCAAAATCCTGAAGCATTTGTTGGAAGAACTGTGACAAGAAATGGAATTTGGCTTCTTCAATCAATATGGTCTTGAAAGTAAAATGCAATCAAAACAGTGATTATTAAGTGAGGAAAAACTGAAGCACTCACTGATGATGATCAGCAGGATGACTGTACACTGTAGGAAGATCAAGTTCTTCGCACCTGGACAAGGAGCTAATACCCTAATAAGTGGAGAAAAGGTAGAAGGGTTTTGCCTTACTTTTATCCATAATCAATGCTCATGGAAGCAGCAGTTCAGAGATGAAGAGATTTGCCACAATAAGTTTAAAAAAACAGTTTTGTGACCCAGAGCTAGAAATAAACTGGTGTCAAGCAACTCATAAACACCCTTGTACATGAAATTGAGGAATAAGAATTTTACCTTAAAAGTTCTGGCAACTAGATAGTTTGGTACTGACAGGAAGAACTGTATTACAACATAAATTCTGAGCATCGCCTTTACCAAAATCTAACAAAGCAGTGAAAGTCCAAAATCTAATTGCAGTGCCCCCACATGCATGAAGCCTCCCCTGAAATTCCTCCTATTTTAAATATATATATATATTAGTTGAGAGTTAATATATAGACCATATATTTCCATAGTTCAATCATAACAAGCAGCATTGTACAATTTCTACCACAATCCGTTTTCATTATTTTGCTTCCAGAACTCCTGGACATCATCTCCCTTTTACCCCACCTCCTTTACTCCCACCACTATACCCCCAACTTCCCTGTAACCCTTATTCTAGTTTCTGTCCCTATAGATTCAACAGTCCTGGGTTTCATAAACTGAAAAACAGAAAAATGTATAACACAACTTCAAGAGGGTAACCCCCAATGACATAAAACCTCTGAGATAAACACTAATATGAACAAACAAAACAAAATAGAAATACAGAAAATGGTTTAAACCCAGCCAGGTCCAGCATGCACCTGAGGGGGGGAGCATTGGACAAGGTTGTAACTTTTCAAGTCAGGTCTTTCCCTTTGATTTCTATACAAATCTCTCCAATTCACTTTGGTTAGTAACCACTTTCCTATCATCCCTTAATTATAATTAAAGGGAAACCATCAGAGGCTTATTTCCTAAGTAGCTCCCACAAATGTATTTTGGTCTCTTTCTGACTATTAACCAGGGAGGTGAACAGTCTTGCTCACAGGCAGATTGCATAAAGCATCAGCTTCCCTTCACCCCGCTAACCAGTCTATGAAGATCACTCTCCTGCATATGTCTTGATGAAAACTGCCCTATTGAGATCTCTAAGTCCTGAGTCATGCCCTGACTCCCTCGATTAGAAGACTTTGGACCTATCTTGTATGTTCTTCTGTCTAACGTATAGTGTTCATTTCCAAAGCGTGGTCCCATTCTCTCTTCCATAGTCCTACCTGTGATTGTGATGTATTGATCTGCCACCAATCAGCTTTTGTGACATCCCATGCTTTTTTGAAGTCTCTCAACCTCTGCAAATCATCAAACACCATTATGACCTCAAGTGATAATAGTCACCATCATTCAGATGATGGGTCTTGGTCCTTGTGCTGATTATAGCTTACTAAATGTTATTCTTAAATTATAATTGATATTTGGGGTCTCCTTTGCCCCATAAAACAGAACACAAGCTCAAAGGAAATTACAATGTTTTGAATAAAAAATGACCGGCCAAGGGATTTGCAGGCCCTAAGAGATTTATTGGTGATTGGGGAAAAAGGAGATCTGGGAAAATGAATAAGCAATGGAAGCTGAGAATTAAATGAAAATCTTGATATAAACAGTGAAACCATTTCTAATTATGAGGTCAAAAATGTTAATGTGGAAAGAAAAGAAAGGCTGTTAGCAATAATGCCATAATGTCATTCACCACATTTGCTTATGCATTTTGTCTTGAGAGATCCTGTGAGGAAGGTGAGCATCATGAAATGCCAGGTTATCAGAACAAAGGATTCTCACATTGAGGGAGTACTTGAATAGAGGCCCAATATCCGTCTGCTACCTTAATTATTAACATATAAATTTATGTACATAGATCTATTTCCCTATCTTTATTAAATATATTTACACATATACATTCATGTATATGTGTACCCTATAAATGTACTGTACCTCTTAGTTCTTTCCTTTATTTCCTTTTACTTTCCTCTTGTTCCACTATCATGTTCAACCTTCACTTGGGTTTCATTAATTCCTTTGAGGTACATTGCCCTTGATCAAGCATTACCAAGCAATCTACTCCCTTCTCCCATCACTTTTAGATCATTTGTTGTTCTGTTGTCCCTGGGTTTTTGACACCCACTTCCTTTCTCCCCCTCCCACTATCCAGTGTCCCCGTGAGAACTGTAGGTCCTGTTGTTTTCTCCTCCAAATTGTTTATTCCACCTATCTTATCTAGATAGGCATGTAGAGACAATAATAAACACAAAAAACGAGACAGAGCAAAATAACAGTAACAAAAAGGTAATGGTGCCTGGCTATCAAAAGATATAGTGCCTGGGATCTTAAAGGCTTGAAAATAAACAAGCATCCATCAAGCTGAGAAACAAAAAAATCCACTTGAAGAAGCACACCCGCCTGTATGATCATGAGGTATCAATAGACATCAAAGACCCAAAGCAAAAAATCATATCATTGTGAATGAGGGGGAGAGTGGAGTGGAGACTCAAAATCCATCTGTAGACAATGGGACATCCCTTACTGAAGGGTCACAACAAAGAGACAAGTCAGTCAGGGTGTAGTATAGCACCATTGAAACATATAACTTTACTCTAGTTCTTTAATGCTTCCTTCCCTCACCCCACCCCACCCCACTATCATGACCTCAATTCTACCTTGCAAATCCAGCTAGGCCAGGGGACGCACATGGGTACAGATAAGAGTGGAAAATACTGGGAATCTAGGATAGATAAATCCCTCAGGACCAATATTGAGAGTAGTGATACCAGGAAGGGAAGGTAGGTGGAGAAAGGGGGAACCAATCACAATGATCTACATATAACCCTCTCCAGGGTGGTGGACAACAGAAACGTAGAAGAAGGGAGACATTGGACAGTGTAAAATATGAAAAAATAACAATAGTTTATAAATTCAAGGGTACATGAGGGAATGTGGGTGGGAGAAGGAGGGAAAATGAGGAGCTGATACCCATGGATCAAGTAGAAAGAAAATATTTTGAAAATTATAGTGGCAACATATATACAAATGTGTCTGACACAATGGATGGATGGATTGTGATAAGAGCTATATGGTCCCCCAATTAAATTATTTTTTTAAAGAAACAAAGTCATTTGATCAGTTATCTTTTTTTTGTTTTTGTTTTTGTTTTGGGGGGCATCACTGCCCTCTGGTGGGAGTAGGAGGCTCAGCCTTGCTCCCCGAGAGCTGCTGCTGGATTTGAAGCACCAAGCCAGTGGACCACACACAACCACTATGCCACCGGGGCTCAGCCCGAGCTATCTTAATAGCTATAGAAACTGCCAAGAACAACAAGGGCAGTAGGGGGAATCAGGAAAAAGTGGAAATTTGGATACATTTCAACCCCCAAAGGTCTTAACTTTTGTCATAGAGGATTCTACTCCATAGAGTTTTCAATGGATTTTTAAAGAATGAATTGCCTAGTGTCTCAGGTTGAATTTAAGCTTCCATCCCTTCTCTTAACAGTGGGTTCCTTAACCATTCCCACCACCCAGGAACTTCACACAGGTCGAGAGCAAAGTATTCCCTCCTCGATGGATCAGTGTAGATGATTCATCTGCTGAAATCTCCATGCAGCAAATCAATTGTGTGATTAATGTGGATTCTGGTGTTCGTCCTTGTAGCAATTTAATGAGGTATGTGCACAGCCTCCAAATGAAGACTTTAATCACTTCCCCGTAGTCTGTGAATTATTAAGTTGGATTCCCATCGCAAATGCTGTCAAAGTTTTCTGGCTCCAAACCCAATTAGAATGACGAATAGGTGTGAAAAGAACCAGAGTGCATTTAATCTTTCTATAGAACAGTTGGAGATCAGTTTTTTTTTTTTCTTATTTTCTTTTTGGTCACATTTCACATTAACTGGAGACAAAAAGTTGGCCTCATTCAAAGGTGACTCAAGTTAACTTCTTCATGAAAGAAAATTGTTTGGGGGGATAGAGAGAGGGGGAGAAAATTGATGTACTTCGCTCTTTTCATATGTAAACACTGAGATATTTACATTATTTATGCTTTCTTTTCACTTATCTCCCAAAATCATTGTCCTCCATTTCCACTTTCTCCTGTTAGTAAGATTACCCAAGATGACTGACAAATAGTGAGTTTGATTTGTTGTGGATATAAAAGCGGCTGGAATCTCAAAGCTCTAAGTACCCCACCAACAATGATTAGGGTTCATATTGTTGACATTTCATAGTTTATCTTAAGTATTATTTCCTTTTTTTCTTTTCTAACTCCACATATTTTCACATCTTATATCAATTTAATTTGACTTTTCAAGTTGCTCTTTGAAATTTTCTGTCCAGTTCTCTTCCCTCATTCTATTTGCCTTAGTATGTTACAACCAAGAGCAAGGGTCAGAGTCTCTTCTGACTACTACATTTTTCTTTTTTTTTTCTTAAATTGTCATTTGCTGTCTTCATGTAAGATATCCTTAATGTCATCCCATAGTTCATTGGGTCTTCTGTCATTAGATGAGTCAAATCTATACTTGAGATATCCTGGAGATTTGGATAGAATATACGCAAGATCTTATTTTGACTCCCGTAAGCTTGTTTTAATTTTCTTTCACTTCAACTTGAACTTGCATAGAAACAATTGACAGTTTGTTTCACAATCACCCCCTGGTCTCATTTCGGCTGATGATCTTGAGCCTGCTTATTTATGTTGTCTCAAAAAGGTATTGGTGATGAAAAAGTCATTTTTCTTGAAAAATTCTATCATAGGATCTCCAGCTTTGTTTCTATCACCACACCCTTAATTTCTAAGTACTATTCCTCCTTCTTTGTTTCCAACTTTTTCATTTCAATCCTACTAATATTTGATGTATCTGATTACATGATTGACTAATTTCATACTGAAGATGTTGGTAGAATTCTTCAATTTCATCTTCACAGTTTGGGTAGTTAATCCATAAGTTTGAATAATAGTCATCTGACTAAATTCTTTGAATACATATAGATATTGTCCTATCAAGGACAGAACTGTACTTCAAGATAGATCTTAAGTTGTCTTGTTTGCTAATGAATGTGACACCTTACTTCAACACGTCATTCCCGACATACTAACCATGGCAATTGTCTGATTTTAAATGGCCAACAGCATGCTCACTTCGACACATATACTATAATAAAATGGCCAATAGCAGCTCCTTCATGTCTGGGATATCATTTCATTTTTGGTAACTTTCAATGTTCTTAGATTTGTACTCTGTACATTCCAAGTTCCAATTATTGATAGATTTTTATAGCTGTTTTACTCACTTTGAGTCATGCTCTATCAGCAAATGAAGGTTCTGTGCTTTACTCCACCAACATCATTATAATCAACTTTACTTTGAGAAGGCAGCACTTCCTCTGTCATATTTTGAGTGCCTTCCAATCTATGGGGCTCAACCTCTGGCACTGTATCAGACAATGAAATGTACAAATATTGGGAGTTAAAACACAAAGGAAGAACAAGCTCAGTATATATCAAGCTGAAAGAACTGAAAAAAATAAGCCTCAATTTGCACCAAAACACTCTATGGGAAAACTGCTGAATGTTACAGGAAAGCATCAAAAGAAGATGGAAGAAACACAGAGTTATTATATTAAAAAGAACTACTGGTAGTCAATCATTTCAAGAGGTTTCATATGATGAAGACTCAATGGTTCGGAAGGAAGAAGTTCATGCTGCACTGAGGACATAAGTGAAGAGCTAGACTTCAATTGAAATGGTTCAAACTGCTGAGGAAGTCATAGAAGCACTCACTTGTTTATGCTAAGACATCTGAAAGACCACTACATGGCCAAGCAACCGAGAAAGGGCATTATTTGCTCCCACTCTGGAGATAAGTAACATCACAGAAAGCAGAAATTAGTGAACAGTATTATCAATACCCCTTGCAAGTAAAATTGTGCTAAAGATCATTTAATAACAGTTGCAGCAGGATAATGACAGGGAACACCCAGAAATTCAAGCTGGATTCAGAGGAGGGCATGGAACAAGAGATGTCATTGCTGATGTTAAACAGATTTTTGCTCAAAGCAGAAAATACACACACAAAAAAAAAACAACAGTGTCGCTTTCCACTCTGAACTAGATGGAAGCATGTACATAGTTATAGGCAAGAGATAAAATTCATAGCACATGGAACCCTGGAACAGAAATGGAAATAAAGATACCAAAAGAATCAGGGGGAGGAAGGGAGAGCTGGGGAGGGAGTGGGATCACAATGAATGGTACATAAACACACCCTCATCCAGGGGGAAGAACAACAAAAACCAGAGGGGAAGGGAGATTTGAAAATAATTAACAATCTATAATCTGGCAGCAGCCCACGAGAGTTGGGGGTGTATGTGTGAAGAGGAGCTGATACCAAGTGCTCAATGGAAAGTGAATATGTAGAGAAGAACGATGAAATATATGTACGAATGTGTTGGATACAATTGATGTATGAACTGTACCAAGAATTGTAAGAGCCCCAATAAAATGATCTAAAAAAAATACTTGTGTTTTACTGATGATAAAGAGGCATTCAGCAGTGTGGATCATAACCAACTATGGATAGCATGTGAATTCAAGAATGTTTTTATCTGCTTGTGGAACCTGTATATGTATCTGTACACTAAAACAGAACAAGGAACTGCTGCATGGTTTAAAATCAGGAAAGATGTGCATCAGGATTGTATTCTTTCACTTTATTTATTTAAGCTGTATGTTGAACAAATAATGAGAGATGCCAGATTATATGAATAAGAATGAGGCATCAGGATTGGACAAAGATTTAATAACAACTTTCAAAATGCAGATGGTACAACAATGCTTGTGGAAAAGGAGGAGAATTTGAAACACTTGCTGATAAAGAGCAAGGATTGCAGCCTTCAGTATGAATTGCAACTCAATGTAAAGAAGACCAAAATGCTCACAACTGTGATAAACAGAGAGAAAATTGACATTGTCAAGGATTTTATCTTGCGACCAATGCTCACATAAGTGGAACTCGAGATCAAATGACCTATTGCATTGGGGAATTCTGCTGCTCAAGAACTCTTTCAAGGGTTGAAGGGTGAGGACATCCAGCTAAGAACTAAGGTTCACCTGAGTCAGGCCATGCTATGTTCAATCACCTCATATGCATTTGAAATTTGGGCATTGAATAGTGAGGATCAAAGAAGAATCGAAGCATTTAAGTTGAGGGGCTGGGGAAGAATATTAAAAGTACCATGGACCGCTAAAAGAACCAACGAATCCATCTTTGAAGAAATATAGCCAGAATGCTTCTTTAGAAACAAGGATTGCAAGACTATATTCCATGTACCTTGGACATGTTACCAGAAGGAATTGGTCCCTAGAAAAGACATCATGCTTAGTGAAATAAAAGGACAGCAACAAAGATAAATAAGAAGACCCTAGATCAGATGGGTTGACACTGTGGCTGTAACAATGGACTCCAGGATAACAATGGTGAGGATGGTGCTGGACCAGGCAGCGTTCCATCTGCTGTCCATACGGTCCTTATGAATTGGAACTGACTCAGTGGCAACTAACATGTCTTACTGCTCCCACTCAATGTTTAAGGCATGAAAATAAACAAGGTAGCCATCATCTCATATTGTTTTTCCTTACTGATTTAAGTCACATTCTTACTTTAGTTTCTTCCATATCCTTCTCTTTGCTTTCACCCTTCCCACTTCCCTAAACCATCAAAGTCTGCTTCTTTTGATTGTGAAAAGCCTTTTTCTTGATTTTTTTTTACTTTATAGTAGTGGTCGCATATAGTATTTATCTTTCCAGGATTGACTAGCTTTGCTGATAACAATGTCTTCCAAAGTTGTCCATGTCATGAGGTATTTGACAGTCTCATCATTGTTCGTCAGTCACTCTTGCTTGAGCCACATCTTTTATATTACAAGAGATAAGAGGCGAAAGAAGCAAGCAGAGAAAAGAGGGATTTCACTATTAATAATAAATAAAAGGGTGTCTTTTGTACCCAAGATCCCTGCACTGAGAACCTCCTTTAATCATAGGCATCAGCTGCAGATGCTGTGCATTTCAGAAGAAAATGAGTTCTGAATCAGAAGATCTGTTTTCTAGTACAGAATCAACTACTTCTAGCTGAAAACTTTCAGTAAACACATAACCTTAGGGAGACCCAATTTTCCTACCTCTAAAAAAGAATTTATGATACAAAACTCATAAAATTTTGGAAAAATCAAATAAATTTAATTCATTGTGAATTCTACACATACATAGTTTATCTATAAAGCATGTATGTACATGTAATAATATATATTATGAAAGTAACAGATCCCTGTTTTATTGTGATATATACAGCTGTGATTTTAGCTTATACTGGTGACTCACTGGTAGAAATTTCTCCTGCCATATGTTTTTACTTTTCACATGGGACCTCAAAAATATATAAGATATGTTTAAAATAAACAGTCCAATAAATGATATGTGGACAAAACAACCCCTCTGAGGAAGTTATTTAGCTATCAGTGAACTCCTCTTTGCTATTTTCAGGACAGAAGCAGGAGAGGCAGG
>PVJH01003848.1:0-135088 GCA_004026705.1 Nesogale talazaci | reverse complement strand
GGGGGGGGGGGGGGGATCACTGCTCTCCGGTGGTGGGAGTAGAGGCCCAGCCCCACTGCTGGAATTGAACCTCTGTCCCAGTGGGCCGCAGTCCCACGCACAACCACTACGCCACTGGGGCTCAGCCCTCTTTTGCCTACTTTTGTAGTAGTAATTTTTTCCCCACTCTTAACGCCCCCTCACCCTGCCATTAGCTGTTACTTCTTTGTTTTGTTTTGTCTTTCTGTGGGCATCACTGCCGCCTGGTGGGAGTAGGAGGCCCAGCCTTGTTCCTGGAGAGCTGCCGCTGGATATGAACCGCCAACCCTGTGGGCCGCAGTTCCGTGTTCAACCACTAGTGCCGCCAGGGCTGAGCCTGAGCTGTTCCTTTTTAGCTCAACTATGACCCTATCTTTTTTAATTTTTTTGACTTGTTGAAGAAAACCTAGGTAGGAAGTGTATTAGAATTTAGGCTTAAAAGAATTGAACGGAGTATGAGGGTTATAGGGTCTCACCAAATCATAAATACTTGCATTTTAATAGGCAGAGTTTTCCACCCATTTTAACAGTCTAGGTTTTCTTGGGCCTGCCTGGTCACTGAATATGGTAGTTAAGTGAACTCTGTGCTTACGAAGATTATGTTTTGGATCACTTGATATTTTGTGTAGAAGTAAGAAACCCCCCTGGGGAACTGCAAAGGGTTAAGTCCTCTCATCATCCAAAGGTTGGTGTTTCAAGCCCATCAGAGGTGCTGCCTCAGAAGAGAGCCTTGGTGACCTGCTTCTAGAAGGTCATAACTTTGAAAATCCAATGTCGTTGAGTTGTACTTTGCACATATGATGTCACCGTGAATCGAAGTAGATATGACACCAATTAGTCTAACTGCTAAGAAAAGAGGAAGGATGGGGAGGGGTCTCATTCGTTGTTATGGCTTCCATTGGTTGAGGGAATAAAACAACCAATTGTGTTTAAAAGGTTCGGAGGTCCTCATGAGACTTAGAAATGGCTCTTCTTTCTCCTAATGCAGCTGTTCTCAACCTGTAGGTTGCGACCCCTTTGGGGCTTGAACAACCCTTTCACAGGGGTCGCCTGATTCATAACAGTTCCAAAATTACAGTCTAAAGTAACAGTACAAATAATGTTATGGTTGGGGGTCACCATATGAACTGTATTAAAGAATCACGGTGTTAGAAAGGTTGAAAACCACTGCCCTAATGGAAGCACATTAAAATAGTAGGGGATAATGCTTACTTCAAAACTGAAAGCCATGATTGTTGTGTTTGAAAGTGGATTGCACTACAAATTAGGAACTTAGAGTTGGTCATTTTAAATCAGCATTTTTCAAGGATGTCTATGTCAAGCTGCCTGATAAATAGGAGGTTGAACAGTTCAGTTAAGAGTTCTGATTTTCTTCAAATAATAGTCATGGTTGGCCTTGTTACTCACTCAGCATCCCTTTTTTATGAGGGACTGCTGATCATTGTGGGGCATTCTAAGCCTACCAAATGGCATTGTGGGAGAAGTAGCTGAAACCCCACTGTTTTGACTGAACTATCTTTAAAAAAAAAAAAGTGATTAATAGATAACTTCTTGGGATGCCATTAACCCCATTTGCTACTCAGTTTCTGCCCAGATCGGGAGGTTCAGGAAGAAGAGGAGAGATTGGACTGAAGCCTTGGGCAGGCATAAATTCTGCACAGGTTTGAAGTCAGACTTTAGTATTTCTTAACTAATTTGCCGGATCTATACCTTTGGTTACAAAGGGGGGAGATGGGTACCTCTCACATGAGGTCAAGTGGTGAGAAAGCAAGAACTCCAGTGAGGCACATCTCGAATTACCTTCTCCAATATTACTGTGAACAGGAGTTTTCGGAGACAGCTCTAGAAGCAAGGGGTTACTTTTTGATGCACAGCTTGACAACCTTAACTTGTCTTCAACTCCAGCTCCACTGATAACTGAGTTTCTTATGTCTTTAGTTAATTATTAGCATTAATTTCTTGCTAATTTCTCATCTCTGATTACTTTTCATCCCATCTTCACTGGCTAAATTTTTTGTCATCTATGTTGCCTCTTCTGCCCATTCAACTAAAGTTTTATTTCACTTTCCCCAACCTGAATGCATTTATAAGGGGGTTAAAAAATGGAATTTTTTTAAAGCTATGTATTAAATATTTGTACAAAACCTTATTACCTTCAAAGTGCTCTCATCACAATACATGTGTCAATTCTGTGTTTCCATTCTTGGAAACCTTTTTCAAGCTCATCTGTTTGGATGGTGCTGACAGCACCTCCCTCATTTTTGTCTATACCTCTTCTATGTCATTAAATTGCTGTCCTTTCTTGTTCTTCACTCACAACAAAAAGAAGTCGCGTGGAATGAGGGTAAGTGAATTAGGTACCGCGTTTCCCTGAAAACAAGACCCACCCCCAAAATAAGCCCTATCAGGATTTCTAAGCATTCGTGCAATATCAGCCCTACCCCGAAAATAAGAACTAGTGGTGGATGTGGCTACGCAGCGGATCTGCACAACGCCTGCGTGTTGTCATGAAATGACGAAGATGGGCAGCCCTTTCCATCTGCCCCTTCGTGACCTATCTATAGAAACTTGATATTGCAATAAAGCCATTCAAAGACCATTTGCGCATGGGAATTAACTACATTGAAAAATAGAATGATAAGAACTTAGCGTGGAAACTTTGTGAAGCCTAGTCTGCAAGAGGTGATTTGGGTGAAGAATTCATGAGATAAAATCACTGACAGTGTTGTTACCAATGCACTCTGAGCAGGTTACATAGCTAAGAGCTGCTCAGTTAATGAGAGCTCTGTTGCTTGACATGAGAGATTGGAGCCAGTGGTTCTAAAGGAAATAGAGGCAGAAGAAATTCAGGGTGGATTTGGGGTTTGGAGAGTTATGATGATGTTCCAGAGGAAGACAACTGAACTGTAAGTAAATATAGATTGTTGTACTGTACTTAAAAGAATAGCACATCCCCTAAAAATAAGCCATTAGAGTAGCCTCTTGAGGAAAAATAAATAAAAGACCCTGTCTAATTTTCATTGAAGCAGGGTATGTGGGGCAAGAGAGGCAGGATGTTTTTTGCCAAATATAAATGCACTGAGATGGCTGCATGAGCAGGTGCATTGCTATGTGACAAAAGCAGTTTCCCATCTGCCACAAATCAGGCCTTTGTCACACATGTTATGCTATCTTTTTAGAAACTAAATAGAAAACTTGATTAAACAGTCTGACCTGGTGGAAAAAGTCCAAATGCACCAAGAGTCGATATTTTCATCCAGGAAATGAACGCATGTCCAGAATGAGATTTGTTATCAATTGACATTTCACCTTTTTTGAAACGAGAAAACCACTTGTGCACTGAGTTTTTCTTTAGCTCTGCCCTTGCAAGCTGTGGTCAACATCACAATAGTTTCTGCTGGAATTTTCCTGAGCAGGAAACCAAATTTCACAGCTGCACATTGTTCTCTTAAATTGGCCACAAAAATGAAGTTTGAGTGAAATGGCTTTTGTGAATAAAAATTCACTGTGGCCAGAAAGAACCTTCCCAGGGTTCACCACTGGGTGCATTAACTCAGAGCGAGTTGCTCGGTACTCAACTCTTGAGAAAAATGTGTACTCTGAAAGCTCCATCCAGTGGAGCATTTTCTCCCCCTATTTTGGAGAGAGTACCCCTGGTGTTTGAAAGAATCAAGCCTGCTCAGCCCTCCTCACTGAAGCCATCCATTCCAGAAAGCGCTAGCCACAGTTGTACCTCTAGTCAGTTTGTCGTCCTGTGGTGGCTTGTGTGTGGCTTGCACTACAGAAGCTAGATTGCTGGTGTGCCAACTGCCAGCAGATACCATCATGGTAAATGTGGAAAAGGTTAAAGTGAAGGACCTTTTCCTGAATTTACAGTCAGTGTTCATGGAAACTGCAGTTAAGAGATAAAAGGGGTATGGCATTAGGTAAATCTACACAAGAGTATTGAAAAGCAAGGTATTACTGTGAGGACTAAGGTGTGCCTGACCCAAACCATGTCATTTTCCCTAGTCTCAAATGCATGTGAAAGCTGAACATTGAGTAAAGATATCTCTCTCTCTCTCTCTCTCTCTCTCACACACACACACACACACACACACACACACACACACACACAGCATTTGAAATATGCTGGAGAAGAATTTTGAAAGTGCCATAGAGTGCTTAAAGGACAAACATCTGTCTTGGGAAAAGTACCTACACAAAGCTCCCTAGAGGTAAGGAATATATTGTCAAGAGAGACCACTCCCTGGAGAAGGACCTCTTGCCTGGCAAAGTGGAGGGGCAGGAGAGAGGGGTCCTCAAGGTGGATTGGTAGAGTGGCTGCAGTAATGGGTTCAGGGTTAGGAACAATGGTAAAGTTGGTGCAGGACCTTCAGTGTTTCCTCCTGTTGTGCATAGGATCGCTGTGGGTTGTAGGTGACGTGATGGCACCTGCCAACACTCACACCCACAGTTCTGTCAACACTGTGTCCCTAATCCCCCTGCTCTGTCACCAGCGGACTCTGATGGTACTGTTGGGTAATCATTGGATTGCTAACCACAGAGTCAATGGTTCCAACCCACCAGCCACTCACTCACCAGGAGAAAGACAAGGCTGTCTACTCCTATGAAGTTTTATAGTCCATAAAACACTGCGTTGGAGTCACTATGAGGACTTCCTGAGTGACGGTGTGGTTTGGGGGGTTTGACTGTGTGACTATACTTACCATACCTCTACCTTTAGTTCATAATTTGTCAGGCACTTATTTTTGCATTCACACTACACAAAACCAAACATTTTTTCATCATGTATCCCAACTCATAGTGGCCTTATAGGTAAATCCGTGTCAAAATTTGCCTCTCCATTTACCTTCTGGTTAGTCATGCTACTTAAATGTTGTGCTATGCATGCAATATAAAGTTGTTACTAATGTGGCTACCTATGCCTTTTAAAATATGCTTCCAAATATATTACATGGTAAGTCTGGCTATAGTAGCAGAAATACTACAAATGGGTGGTTTTAGTAAACATTCATTTTCTCCCAGTGTAGGAGGCCAGAGTCTAAATTCACAATGCCAATTTTAGGGAAAGGCTTTCTCTATATTGGATCTGGAGGAAAGCCCTTGCTTCTCAATCTTTTGTTCCCATGGGATCTCCATGTGGCTTGACATCTCTTCCCATCTCAGTCTGCTAGCTTGTGTGTAATCGCTTTTAAAGCTCAACAGCCATGGGCTCAATACACACTGTCCACTAATCCTGCCCAGTAAACATAGCAAAGACAATCCAGTCTCAAGTGAGATTACAACCACGGACTTGGAGGTTGGGATTTATAACATGCTTTGTGGAGGACATAATTCAGAATGTAATTACTGTAGAAATTTTGCAAGATACAAAAAAGTTCCATAATTTAGGCATCATAAACGAACCATTCTGTTTGGCCTTTCTAGTCTTAAAAGTAAGATGTTCAAATGACTTGCAAGGCCATCTGTGCTCCAGCTCCTTAGTCCCCAACACGCCTTACTCCTGACTCCCATTCATTTTAGACATTTACTTGTACCTCGCAGAAGTTAAAACGTCCACACCCAGGTATAATAATTATATTTTTATCTGGTCATAGGATATCAATGCTTTCCACAACTAAGGGGTTAAACCATGTATATACTTTCACTTTCTATCTTTCCTTATGTAACTAAATATTTCTTTTTTTGGCATCATTGCTCTCTAGTGGTGGGAGTAGGAGGTCCAGCTGCACTGCTGGAATTGAACCTCCATCCCAGTGGGCCGCAGTCCCGCGTACAACCACTATGCCACCGGGGCATTATTAAATATTAAATATTCTTAGATGTAATTTTAAGGCACTCTGGTGGTGCACTGATTAAATGCTTGACTTCTAATCAGAACATTTGTTTTGACCCACCAGCTACTTTGCAGTTGAAATATATAGCTGGAGGGTTCCATAAAGATCTCAACCAATTTTTTTTTTTTTTTTTTGTCAATAGGTTCGAGTCACATAAGGGTTTAATCTATAGTCAACAATTCATGTCCTGGGGTTTATAACCAGCCTATATTTTCCTTTTCTCAAAATTCTGTACCATTGGCTAAATTGATACTATTAGTAGAATTGCCTTATTCTGTAAAAAAAAAAAAAAAAAGTCAAATAGTTATATAATATCCTAACATCAAGTTGTATTATAACATTTTTAATAGAATTTTTACTGAATATTCAGATTGTTGGTATTATTGGTAAAGTTCTTAAGCATCTTAGGAATTTTGGTCCTAAGTGGGTGACATTTCCTTTAAAATGTCAAGATTAGTCATCATCACTGTTTCTACTGAATGCAATGCACACCCTACATATTTAAATTAATTTCTGTAGTTAAATTTGAAAAATTAAAAAATGAGACCTGATTGCTGTGATGTTATGAGTTGATGAGACTTTGCAAGTAAGGTTCAAAATACCCCAGCTCTTCTTGATGGTTAAATACAAACTGGGGGGGAAAATTAGATGTACTCCTAGGCCTTGTGGTAGAGGTGTTAGAGATGATCATATTTATGACAAGATCTTATAAGATGCAGAAACCCAGAGAACTCAAATTACTTGCTCACGATGGTGCTGTTGGCTACAGAGCTCTCACTACACTTACTCATCTATTTTCTGAAAAAATTAACAAACAGCTAGATTATATGAAAAAGAGCGTGGCATCAGGACTGGAAGAAGGCTTATTAACAACTTGCCATATCCAGCTGACGTACCCTTTCTTGCTGAAAGGAGCACGTAAAGCACTTGCTGTTGAAGATCAGTGATTGCAGTCTTCAGCATGGATTGCAACTCAAAGAAAATACAAAGCCTCACAACTGGAGCAATAGGTAGCACCATGATATGTGGTGGAAACATTCAAGTTGTCAAGGATTCCTCCTTGCTTGGACCTGCATTCAGTGCTCATGGAAGCAGCAGTCGAGCTCAAATGGCCCATTGCATTGGCCATATCCGCTACCCAAGACCTCTTTACAGCGTTGAAAAGCAAAGATGCTACCTTGCAGGGGAAGAGGTTTCTGACCTGAGTCATAGTGTTTGCAATCGCCTGTTACGCATGTGAAAGTTCAACATGGATTAAGGAAGAATCGAGAAGAATCTCTATATTTGAATTGTGGTGCTTGTGAAGAAAGTAACATGGACTGCCGAAAGAATAAACAAATCTGTCTTGGAAGAAGTACAGCCAGAATGCTCCTTAGAAACAAGGATGGCAAGGCTTTAGGTCTCACATACTTTGGACATGTTACCAGGAAGAGAGTGCTTGGAGAAGGACATCATGCTTGGTAAAGTTAAGGGGCAGCAAAAAAGAGAAAGACCCACCAGGAGATCGACTGACACAGTGTCTGCAACAATGGGTCAAACAGAACAGTTGTGAGGACAATGCAGGCCCAGGCCATGTTTCATTGTCTTGTACACTGGGTCACTCTAAATGGAAACTAACTAGACAGCACCTACCAACAGCAGCAAGGATCGAAGACTAAATGATGTGTTCTTTCTGTTTCCACACCACCGCCCAGTCAATACATTATTTCATAAGAGTCTCTCTTCCTAAGTCTTGGTGAGAGAATTTTGTATATTTAAAATATATGCTATTATCAAAGCTACTGACCTGAATTCCACTCACAGGAACATAGTGGGTTGGGATAGGATTTTTATGAGGAGCCCTGGCACTATCAGGTTAGGAGTTTGAAACCACCAGTCTCTTCTCAGGAAAAAGAGACTTTCAACTCCTGTCAAGATAAAGCCTTGGAAATCCAAAGTGGCAGTTTCATCATCTCTTATATAGTAGCTTGCATCAGAATGAACTTAATGACAGCGAGTTAGAATTTGGAGGCTATTCATGGAACGCCCCTGAATGTGTACACACACACTCACTTGCAGTAGTTGTGTGCGTTTCACCACTCAACTACTAGGTGCCAATGCCTTTGTGGTTCGAACTGGCCAAGAAGTGCTCAGGCACACATTCCTAGGACAGCTCTGCCCATGTGTATGTAATCACCATGAGCTGGAGTCACAAAAGGGCAACTAGAAAGACAGGTGGCTTCTATCATACATCTGCAACCCCACCCTTACTTCAGCAGGTCTTCATAATAAATCATGATAGTCTCAACCAAAAAGAATCTCAGACTCTTTCTCATGACTCTCGTCGCCTGTTTCAGGCTGTCGTTACTAGTCAAATACTAAGGTATTTTGTAAATTAGCTCCAATATATTGGCCACCATGATATTATGTCATGCTAAAAGTTTAATCTCTGCCTATTACTTTCTCCTGCAAGACACCATAAGTTAAGACATACTCAATAATTGTAGTTCAGTACAGAAGTGATTCTCACCTGGCAGACCATGCCTTCCTAGTTGGGCATAGGGGAAGTAAATAACAATAATAAATGACTCGAGAGGTCTCGGAAGAGGAAGAAGACAGAGTTTGAAAAAAGCTTTCTAGGTGGTTTTTAATGCCTGTTGAACACCATTTATTGTTGGCAGTTGTGACAATAGCCACACCTATTTGAGATTCTGTTTCTGCAGCAGGGACTGTGGATCTGGGGGAGAGGTGAAGAAAGCTCAGGATGTTGCTGAGACTCCTGGAGTGGTCTTAAAGTTGCTGGGTAGTAATCCTTGGCCTTGGATAGCTGGAACCCGTGCTTCCAAGTTTCCTGCAGTATCCCGGTTTTTAGTTAGGTGGAAGCTGTTGGGTATCCCGTGTTTCCATAACTCCCAGAACTTCAGACTTAAGGCAATAAGATCCTGAACTAGCTCACCTGATATTCTCTGAGAAACAGCCTATCAAAATACTTCCAACTTCCCCACAGTAACAGCTAAGATCGTGTATGATTGGAGGGTAAAATCCTGAAATGTGACTGATTGGCTGGCTTAGCTATCTACAGCCCATTTACATGACAGCGAAAATACCTCATTTGCATAGCCCACAGTGTGGGCCAATCATTTCCCTTGCTGCAAGCCCATGCCCATATAAGAATATGTTTGGAAACCAGGAAGTATGATCAAATTGGTCGGTGAAACTTATATAAGCCTTGTGAAACTGTGTAAAAGTTAGATCTGCGTCATCGAGCCTGGTCTCCGCGGCCTGTGTTAGTCTCCCTCACTTCCCTGCATGCTACACCAGTTCTCATAAGGGACCTATTGGACTACGAAACGTATGTGTATCCATGCATGTGTGCTGCCATTTTTCATGTTTTAGACTCACTATAACTCTTCCTACATGTTGTAACTACTTCCCCAAGACATACATGCCCTATGTGGAACATGCTATAACGACTGATGTATGTACTTTAAAATCATCATTGTAACAGCCATTTTCCTTTTCTATGAAGTTCTGACACAGTAATAAATTGGAATGAGGGCTGAGCCCCGGTGGCATAGTGGTTGTGCGCGGGACTGTGGCCCATTGGGACAGAGGTTCAATTCCAGCAGTGGGGCTGGGTATCCTACTGCCACCACCAGAGAGCAGTGATGCCCCCAAAAAACAAAACAAAAAAAACAAACAAAAAAATAAATTGGAATGATTCCTCTGGACTGTGAGGATCACAATGAATACATACCGCCATGTTTATTTCGACTTATAAGATGAGAGTAGAACCGTCCCACCTGGTTTCCTAGGCTGTTAATCGCTGTCGAGTGTCAGCTACCTTTTAGTGAGTAGCTGATCACTTAACCTTTGTACCACCAGACCTTCTTCTTCTTTTTTTTTTTCTTTTTTGGGCATCACTGCCCTGGTGGGAGTAGGAAGTCTAGCCTTGCTCCTGGAGAGAGTTGCTACTGGATTTGATCAGTCAATCTTGTGGGCCGCAGTCCCGCACACAACCACTACGCCACTGGGGCTTAGCCTTTTTTTTTTTCTTTTTTCTTTTTTGGCACCAGACCTTTTTATCTAAGGTAGTACCTGTCTTATTCTTCAAATGCAAACCCACTGCCATTTTGGTGGCTCCAATTCGTAGTAAGCCTATAGGTCAGCACAGAAATGCCTCTGAGTTTCTGAGAATGCCACCAGAGTGGAAAGCCTCCTTTTTATCCTGCAGAGTGACTGGTGGTTTCAAACTGCTGACCTTGCAGTTAGCGGCCCAACTTGTAATCCACTATGCCATGTGAGGTCAGCAAGTTCTTATTTTTAGGAGCAGATAAATTCATATTCACCATAATATACGCTAAACATTTTTTAATTCCCCTGGAGTGGTCGTTCTTCAGGTCTTTTGCAAAATGGAATGAAGTTTTATCAATATTTTATTACATGGTCCCCCTCCCTGCATTTTTAATGAGATAGTAGAGTCGGAAATCGGAAAGGTAACTTGCTTGCTGAAGCCATGAATGGAAAATGAGGTTTTGCCATCAGTGTTTAATTTGCTTAAGTTAGCAAATTTAATCTCAAGATAATTTAAACAGTACTTAAATCATATCAGATTTATTTCATCTATCTGTAAAAAATTATCCTTTTAATATTCATATCCATTTTCTATGCATTCAGATGTAGTCATTAAAAAGGGTGTTTTTTTAATGTCAAGAAAGGTTGTTAAAATTGAGTGGTGCTTTTTCTTTTTTTCTTAATTGTATTTTGTAGCCAAGTCATTTGTGTATGTAGTTAAAAAGTTTAAATGGTGCTAAAATACATATCCCTCAACCTTTACTCAGAAACAGCCGATTTGTACAGTTCTAGTAGTTTATTTGGGTGTTTATTCCATGTATTTACCTTTGAAGATGGAAAAAATACACAATCACTGTACCAAACCATCCTAGTCAAAGAACAGCCCATCATTTTTGGACGTAGCATATGGGCAAGAACCAATGGTGCTAAAAGAAGAAATCCAAGTGGCACTGAATGCACTTGCAGACAAATGGCTTCAGGAATTGATGGAGTTCCAAGGGAAATGTTTCTCCAAGCTGATGAAGCACTGGAAGCACTCAGTTATCTAGACCAGGAAATTTGGAGACAGTTACTTGGTCAACGGACTAGAAAATAAATAAATAAATATATATATATATATATATATATATACACACACACACACACATATATATATACCCATTCCAAAGAATGGTGACCCAACAGAATGCTAAAATTATAGAACAAAATCATTGATATTGCAATGTAAGTGAAAATTTTCAGAAGATCATCCAGCAACTACTGTGAAAGTTTAGGCCAGATTCAGAAGTAGACACAAAACAAGACATGCAACATTGTTTTTGAGATGGTTGTTGGCTCAAAGCAGAAAGTACTAGAAAGGCATTTGCTTGTGTTTCATTGGCTATGCAAAGGCATTTGACTATGTGGACCATAATAAATTATGGATAACCTTAAGAAGAATGGGAATTTCGAAACCCTTCATTGTGTTTATCTGAAACTTTTCAGAATTTGTGCATGGATCAAGAGGCAGTTGTGCAAACAGAACAAGCGGTTACTACATGGTTTAAAGTCAGGAAAACTGTCTGTCAGGGTTGTATCCTCTCACCATACTTATTCAATCTGTATACTGAGCGAATAGGTGGAGGATCTGGATTATATGAAGAAGAGTGTGCCATCAGGATCTGAGGAAGACTTAGTAACAACTCCAAATATGCGGGTGATACAACCTCGCTTGTTGAAACTGAGGAGGTCTTGAAGTACTTGCTGATGAAGATCAAGAATTCTCATGTTCAGAAAGAATTATGACTCAATATGAAGGAGACTAAAATTGTTATAAAACTGGACAAATAGGTAGCATCATGATAAGTGGAGTGAAGGTTGAAGTTTTCAAGGATTTCATCTTTTATCCACAATCAATGCTCATGGAGGCAGCAGTCAAGAGCTCCAATGAACCATTGCTTTGGACAAATGTATACACACGACCTCTTTAGAGTGTTGAAAAAATGTTGCTTTGAGGACTAAGGTGTACCTGACCCAAGCCATGGTATTTTCCATTGCCTCATATGCATGTCAAAGTTGAGGACTGAATAAGGAAGGCCAAAAAAGACTAAATACGATTAAATTATAGGGCTAAAGAATACTGAAAATACCGTGGACTGACAAAAGGACAAATTGATCTCTTTTGGAAAATGTGAGACCAGATCGAGTGCTTGTGGGAGGCAAGGATGGAAAGACTGAGTTTTTCTATACTTTGCTCATTTTATCAGGAGTGACCATTCCCTGAAGGGCAGCATTCTTGGTAAGGTGGAATAATAGAATGATGGTCCAGGACTGTGCAATATTTCATTCTATTGTTCATAGGGTCACTATAGGTGCTAGAAAACTCAGTGACACCTACAACAAGACATATACCTCTAAATCAGGATGTGACTGTGCTGCCTTCTTTTGGTTCATTTGTCTTAGACGTTTGGTGATTTCTATAACATGATTGTCCAGACAACTTGTCTTTCTCTTTATACCACTCCTGAGCAGGTGATTCAAATATATTTTCCAGATTTTCTCTAATGACAACTGTAGAAATAGCCTTACTAGTTTTCCAGGTTACTGATAATGATTGCATTTATATATTTTTTGCACCACTTTGTTTTCTTTTTTTGTTTGTTTTGTTTTGTTTTTGTTTTTGGACATCACTGCCCTGTGGTGGTCATGGGAGCTACCCAACGCTGCTCCTGAGAGCTGCTGCTGGATTTGAACCACCAAGCCCGCGGGCCACAGTCCCGCACTCAACCACTTACGCCACCGGGGCTCAGCTTCCACTTTGTTTTCTTTAATGAAAAAAAAATGGTTTCAAATCTATGCCTAACATCTTCAACCTGTATTTAAATTTATGTTTAATGTAGGTTTAAACTTCTCAGCCTATGTTGAATCTTACGCTCTTTTCAACATTTCTCTTTATTAAAATAATGCTGGATTTTTCACTCTTCAATTAAAAAAATTTTTTTTCTGTCAACACAAATCTGTTCAGATAATAAATCAGCTTCAAAATTTTCCTAGAAAGAGTCCCTCCTGATCTGCTCTGCCTTTTGGTTCTCAGCTAGCCTGGTTGCTGGTGAGATTGGATGCCCAGCTCTCCTCTGTGGTTCTCTTCCTACCTCTTCTTCTCAGTCCTTGGAAAAAACCTTCATCTCTTCTCTAGGTCTTTCCTGTTTTCTGTTTACATACACTTTTGGGTAGTATATAACCTCTAGCTTTCTGAGAAAGAATATGTAAATATTTTGACTTTGCATGTCTGACAAAATGTTTTTATTCTATTGCCTTCGATTATTCTTCTTGGAAGGAATTTTAAAATGGTAACATTGTTTCAAAGTGGAATTTTGAGTAATCAATCAACTTTTTCCTTCTTGTCTTTATTCCTCACTGTATTTGACCTCCTTCCCATCTTCAAAGTCATCACAGACACCATCAGTGGTGGCTTAGGATTGCTTTGGGTTTTCCATTGCGTTCTTTCCGCTTGACTTTCAGTCAGATTAAAACAAATGCAATGGATCCATGCCTTAACATTTTTACTCTTTTGAAAACCATAAATTCTTACCTTTTTTTTTAATTTTTTTGGGGGGGGGGGCATCTCTGCCCTGTGGTGGTCAAGAGAGCTACCCAGCGCTGCTCCTAAGAGCCGCTGCTGGATTTGAACCGCCAAGCCCGCAGGCCGCAGCCCTGCACTCAACCACTTATGCCACTGAGGCTTAGCCAAATTCTTACTTTTTAATATATAGTTTAATAAGTGTCATTTTGCACTGCTGCCATTAAGAAATAACTGGAGATAAAGTACTTACCTTGGGTTTATGTCTTGCCCCCAGAATATAAATGAATGTTCCAGCAGGGCTCTAGCTTACTATGGATCCTGATTGGATTCATCATCTGAATTCCATTTGGGGGGGAGGGGCAGGATGTCAGACACCAGAACCTGTGAACCAGCAGCCTGAAGTCTTGCTTGCCTATCTCGGGTCTCCCAGCCTCTCCAGTCCATGAAAAAGCAACCTTCAGGGGACATGATGATCTTGGATTTGTCAACTCCTGAAGCTACATGAGTAAGGAGAAGTCTTCAGGTTAAGCCTGTATCATTCTTGCTCTGATTGATGCCTATTCTGGATACAGATTTTCTTCTCTGCATACAGTTTTTCTGCCCAGATCCATAAATTCACAGAATTCTTTATTCACCATCATGGTTCCTCCATAGAGCATTGACTCAGATTAAGGGCTTCACTCGATAGCAAATGAAGTCTAACAACAGGTATATGCCCATGGAATTGACTAGGAATCTTACTAGGTTCCCCATCCTTTTGACACCTTTGGCACACCAGAATGATGATATGACTTTCTTAGATGATTATGGGGTCAGCTAGATGGCAATACTTTGTATGTTTGGCAAGATGCTCTCCAGGAGGCTATGGGTACTCTAATACAGCACCCAATATACAGTGGCATTACTCCAATAACCAGGATTTACAGGTCTAGGAACAAATGGATAGAAATGGGAGTAGCATCACTTACAATTACCAATAGTGATCCACCTGCGAAATTTTGTTTCCTATTTCTGGAACCCTGTGCTTTGTGAGTCTTGGGGTCTAAGTTCCAAAGAGAGGCGAAATAACACTGATTCCATTTCAATGGAAGCTACAATGCCAATCAGCTACTCTGGATTCCTCATGTCAGACAAAGAAGGGGTTGCTACAAATTCTTGTGTAATTCATCCTTACCCAGGAGAAATTGAATTGATGTTACATAGTGAAGATAAAGAATTGCTTGTCTGAAATTAAGGATATCTCCTCTGGCATCTCAATACTACTGCCTTGTGATTCAAGTCAAGGGAACACTACTGCAGCCCAATTGTGACTTGCCCATAAATACAGATTGTTTTTGAATGAAATTAGGCCACCCCAAAAGGCAAATAAGCACAACCAGCAGAGTTGCTTGCTGAGGATAAAGGGAAAATAGACTCTGTGGGGCAAGAAGGTAGTCCCAAACACCAGCTATGACCATGTAACCGATTCCATAACTGAGGAATGTAATTGTTATGAGTATTTCTTGTATATATACATCAAAAGATATCACAGACACATTTTCCATTATATGTGTTGAGTCATGTTAGATGCGTGTCTGACTTTATAGTCATCTCTACAGACACTAATGATTTAAAAAGATGTGTGTAGATGCTAAGTTAGCAGGGGTGGACCATGATGGTTAAGGTCGCGTGTCAACTTGTCTTGGCATGATTTTCAGTAGTTTGGCAACTATGATGGGGTTTGGCAGCGATGTGATAATGTGGTCCATTTGGAAATCTGATATGATGTAATCATCTCTAAAATGGGATCTGCTATGAATAGACAGTTCACTGAGAGTGCTCTTGGGAAGGTTTATCATCATCTGACCTCCAGTTCTTGGCATTTGTCTGTCTCCCCAACCTGTAAGCCAGTAGCTTACCGTTGACCTGCTGATTTTGAATTTGTCAACCCCTGTGTGTATGTGTGCTCACGTGTGCGCACACGCACACACACACACACAACTAAATCCAAATTCTCTGCCATCAAGTCATTTCTGAATTGTAGCAACCCTATGATTGCTACAGAATAGAATTGCCCCTTTGAGTTTCTGAGATTCTTATCTTTAACAGAACATATAGGCTCATTTTTCACCCACAGAGCTATGGGAGGGAACTAACTACCAATCTGTAAGTTAGTCTAATCCATACCTTAATAAGCCACCAGAGCTCCTTCTAATAATCCATAGAAACATCATGTTTATGTAGTTACCTCTGGTGAGTATAATAAATGTTGCATAATAATGTTTAAAGAAACAATATCATGGAATAAATAATAGGATCATTTTTTTAAAAAATCAAGTGCAGGTTTAATGAGAGAACATCCACGATGAGATCAGTCTCTACTAAAATTGTCAGGCTGTGCCTAAATGTTAGCAAATAGTAGATTAAAATCTTGATCCAGAGCCATTTCCTTCTCCTGTTTTGAAGCGTTTCCAAAATTTTGTTCCTTTATCAATCATTTTCATTTGGAGGTGATCATCAGTATTACTAAAAATAGCATGCTACTTTACTTGTCTTCGTGTTTAAAATGTTGTATCAAAGATAAGCTGAAAGGCAACAGAACTCGAGCTGAAAAGCTCCCTCCCTGATCATTAGATTGCCCTTTTATGCCTTTTTTGACTGGGGTGCTTTTATCTCATTAACCCTACACTCGATTTTTTTTTTTCTTATCCAATAGGATCTCTCTACTAGAAACAGCTCTATTCCTGCTGGATAGTTTGGATGGAAGACAGATAATATTGTCTGCGGTTTGCCTTTTCTTTCACTCTGAGAATTTCATTCACCCCGAATGTCGCCATTCTACCTTGCTCTTATTTTCCACCCAGGTTGAATAGCATCCAGTCTCACAAGCTCAGAGTTATTGTGAGCCTTTTCATCTCTTGGAGAAGATGTGCTCCAGCATTCTCAGAATTGGTTAGTTTTCAAAAGCTATCAGAAGTGCACTCACTTCAATTAATGGGGAACCTTTTTTTTTTCATTTGTACTATAAATTAAAAATTATTTCTTTACTTTTTTATCCCCAAAATATGGCTTTGTCTCAATATGTACTCAGTGTACAAAATGGCCTGAAGACATTTGTGGGGAAACAACATTACTTTTTCACTTCATTCTTCCACAATTTTTTAAAGTCCTCTTCTTATCACGTTCAAAAAGTTACCGCATTTTCCTTGATTTTTGATGAAATTTCTTTGATTTTTTTTTAAAAAAAAGAATTACTCTGGTTTCAGTGAATGTTTATAGAACAGGTCATCAATTTTACATCCAACAATTCATATAGCCTTTATTTCAATGCATCCCTGGCAATTCCCTCAATGTATCGTCTCTTGCTCTACTTCCTCCCAATTTCCTACTTCCATTCTTCCACCACCCTAACCTTCTGAACTTAGACAAATGCTGCCCTTTTGCTCTTACATTGTTGATTAGAATAACATGCCCAGTGGCTCAAATGTAAAAAACTATTGTGAGGATGCCACAGGACTGACAATGTTCCCTTCTGCTGTACCTAACATGGTGATGAGTTGGAACCTAAAAAACTTGGCACCTAAAAAGCAAGGCAAAAATTCTAACACAAGTCTGAGTTCAGTTCCAGACTTGAGAGGTGGCTAAGACCCATAGACTTAGAGTCACACAAATCTCTATCCAATCAGTATGAATTCAAGTTCTGTTCCACAATTTTTCCTCACCTCACACTATCTAGGACCTCCTACTATGATTATTTTCAAAGCATTTGGTACTGGTGGCTAGGTACCATCTAGTTCTTTTGGTCTCAAGGGTGTGGGCACTGATGTTTGTGATATCCATTAGTCTATTGGACTAATTGTTTTGTTACACTTTTTACTCTCATGGATCATCTTTCTTCTAGATGGGGGAAAGATCAATAGTTACATCTTAGATAGCTGTTCATGAATTTTTAAGAACCATCAGTACTTAACAGAGTTAACCATCGTTAAACCATTGTCTTTGTGAACCATGTTATGCTAATTGACTTTGATGCTCCCGGAGACAATGGTCCTGATTCTCCAGGTCCAGTCACTTATTCCGTCAATGTGTTTTGTTTGTCTAAGAAATTTTCATAGCTTTTTCCATTGTATGCTCCAGATACATTCATAGGTGTATTTTCAGCAAAAGTCAATACCAAGATCTCTGTCATATCAATAATTTGTGTGTATATGCCCACTCTCCCAAGCATATATCCACACACACACTTAGAGAGCATCACTATTGCATGGTTAAGTATATAAATCATGTTTACCTCTGCTGCCTTTAACTGTTGTAAACCTCCCAGTGTTTGATTATTTATTGATCACCCTTGATTTGACCATTTCTCTTATTGTATATTGCTTTCCCCTTCCCCCAAGTTGACAGGCTTCAACATGCTAGTCCATGTCTACTCTTCCCTTCTTTGTCCTTCTACCCCTAGAGGTTATTAGAGAACAGCTTTTTGTTTTGCTTTAAGTGGGGGTACTTTTCTTGACTCTCTATGCTAGCAATCTTAGACAATTTGTTGTTTTGTGATTGATTTATCTCACTCTGCATCATATTCTCCAGGTTCACCTAAGTTATGAGGTCCAAGCTGATACAGGGGCTCTCATGCTTCTCGCTTTTGTCTTTGTTACCAGCTCTGGTCATCACTTCTACAATCTAAGGTGAAGGAAGGCCACATGCTCTGTCAGTCCCACCCCAAAGTTCCTATATCTCACTGACCGAAAAGTCCTATGGCCACCCCAACATAAGTTGTTTAACAAAATAACACACGTAGAACTATTAACAAAGCAAGGGCTAGCAGGTGTATGTGTGTGTGTCCATTATACATGTTGTTTATAAAAGTATGTGGCTCTAATATACTAGGACCAACACTATGACTGATGGATTAAATAAAAGAAGTTCCAAGAGTCCTTGCTGGGGAGGTACAAGAAAATAGACGACATGAAGTTTCATTGCTAAATGGTACATTTTTTTTTTCTGTTGGGAACTGAACTATATCAAAAAGGTAACTATGATTTCAAGAGAATACCTTGGTCTTGGCCTCTGGTCTGATGAGATAATTTTCATTCTGTTAAGATAAGGTCATTTAGGAGAAAATTCTTATTTATTTGATGAAATATACCAGTAATGAAATAATGTGGCGGAGGGTCAGAAGCAAAATTATTTGGTAAAAAGAAGAACCTTCAGAAATGTGGAGGGAGGCTTAAATTCCAGGCTGCCTTAGAAGTTTATCAAACACCCCTATCTGAGCCTTGGCTCTTGCAAGGTTAAGTCATCATTGCCCTTGAATGAAGAGAGGCACATTTGTGTCTTGCAGTTAAGAGCTAAGCCAGGTTCACTGTGGCATTGATGGAATTTCCTGGCTCCAGCTGCTGGGTTGGTGCCATCAGAAAGATAAGAGCTGATGCAGTCACACAGAGTCCCCTTGCTGTTTATGTAGATGTATACTCTATGGTCCGAAGACTTCAGCTCTACCTAATTTCAGATCTCTGCTAGGCATGACTGGGCCAGTACAGTGTGTCTCCGCTTCTCAGAGCCTTGCTACATATTTCTGTCACTTAAAAGTCAAAGATTTATTAAATTAAATAGCTGCCTCCTGATTATGAGTTCTGTGATTGGCATTCTTACTTCGGCATATACTCCCACACTCACTATGAGATGATGCCAAACATTTCTGTCACTTTCGGAATAAACTTGCATACTTCTGAAACAGGATTTATATTGAACATTTCCTACCCCCCGAAACAGTCATGTTTATTTTACGTGGTAAGAACAAAGCACTGAAAGCATTAACAATGTGTTGCTGTGTGTTCCTTCACCTTGTTTATCATTGCCAGCGTTGGTGACTTTGAAATCAGAATTTAGCCAGCAGTCATTTTGATTCATGAGGCAGACTAGCATGCATTTTGTCCTCCAATAGCAGTATTGGTTCTGCAAGGGGAGATGGGAGGAAAGAATTTATTTTTCTGAGTAGACTAAGCAGGCATGAATCAGAAGGCACATGGGAAGGAAATATATGTTTTTCTGAGATTGCTGCTTTTTGTTAAGGCTCCTTTTCTGACAATAACCACACTTTATACCCCTGCCCATTATAATATTCTGTAATTTCTAATATAACTTTACAGTAAATTTACACTTTCCTTTTTAAATCAGCGGCAGTAAGTTTTGTTATCAATCCTGCAAGCAAAAATCTCTTGTGTGGTCTGAAGCAGCATGATAGAGAAGTCAGCATGAGTCTGTTCCAGGAGAAGCTCCGAGCTCTGGGTTATGTGCCCCTTGGGCCATTTACAACTCTCTGCTACTAAAACATATAATTTGTTAAAAAAGAATTAGTACAGGATATTTACAAGAATGCCTGGGATGGGGAGGGGCAGTGTTTGACAAGTAAACATATAAAGTGGGTGATATTTGTGTGAAAATACATTGATTTAGGCAAAGCATTTCTTTAAAAATAATTTTATCGGGGGCTCATATAACTCATCACCATCCATCCATCCATTGTCTCAAGCACATTTGTACATATGTTGTCATCATCATTTTCAAAGTATTTTCTTTCTATTTGAGTCCTTGGTATCCACTTCTCACTTTGTTCACCTCCCTCTCCCACCCTTCCACCCTCATGAACCCTTGATAATTTATAAATTACTATTTTTCATGTCTTGCATTGTCCAGTGTCTCCCCCAACCCCCTTGCCTGTTGTCCATCCCCCTGGGAGGGGGTTATAGATAGGTCATTGTGATCGGTTCCCCCTTTCTTCCCTTTAGGCTACTCTCATTATTGGTCCTGAGAAGTTTATCTGTCCAGTATTCCCTGTGTTTCCAGCTCTTATCTGTACCCATGTACATGCTCTGGTCTAGCAATATTTTTAAGGTAGAATTTGGGTCATGAAAGTGGGGATGGGTAGGGGGAAGTATTAAAAAACCAGACAAAGCTATGTATTTCTTTGGTGCTACACTGCACCTTGACTGGCCCATCTCCCCATAACCCTTCCATAACGGAATGTCGAATTGCTTACAGTATGGCTTTGGGCCTCTCCTCTGCACCATCTCCACCCCCATTCATATTATGATTTTTTATTCTGGGTCTTTGATGCCTGGTACCTAATCCCATCCACACCTCATGATCACACAGGCTGGTGTGCTTCTTCCATTGTTTCTCAGCTAGATAGCCACTTGTTTATCTTCAATCCTTTAAGATCCCAAATGCTATATCTCTTGATATCTGGGCACCATGAGCTTGCTTCACCCAATTTGCCTACGTACCCGCTTTGTCTTCAGTGATTGTGTCATGAAGGTGAGCATTTCAGAGTGTTGGGCAAAGCATTTCGAAGTCTCATTTTCTTTACCTATGCCACAAAAATTGATAACCTTTGACTATCCCACAGGGTTGCTTTACTAAGATGAAAAAGCAAACAAAAACCAAACTCACTGCCTTCAAGTCAGACTCATATTCACTCTGGAGGACAGATTAGCACTGCTCCTTGATTTTCCAGGGCTGTAATTTTTTATAGCAGTAGAAAGCCTCAGTTTTCTCCCAACGAGTGACTGCTGGCTTTGACTGCCGACTTTGCAATTGACAGCCCCCAATCACTGAAATAGTGTATGTGCCAATTGTTAGTTCTTCCATGTTGTGGTTAGGTGCTGTCAACTTTATGAAGTCATAGCAACTTTATGAAGAACAGATTGAAAAACAGTCTGTCTCTGAGCCATATTCATAATTGTTCTTATGTTTGAGCACATTGTTGCAACCACGGTGTCATTCCATCTTGGTGGGTGGCTGACCCTTCACTGACCCTTTACTTTACCAAGCTTTACCGGGGATTGGTATTACCTGATACCAAACTGATTCTCCATCCTCATTTCTAAAATGATTCTGGTTTTAATTCTCTAGGGCATATTTGTTTGACCTTGTGGTAGTTCTTGGGACTTCAGAGGCATAAATAATTCCAGAGAATTTTGCACCCCTCAACTCTTTATAAATTCATGAAAAGAATTAGTAGATAACCAAGACAAAGTTGTTAGATGCCAGAATTATGGGAAACAAAAAAAAAATTTTTTTTTTTTTTTGGTTAACAAGCAAGTCTAATGTTTTGGAGGTAAGTAGCATCTTCAGAAATGTTATCAATCCAAAATGCATACTCTCAATAATTGTGATGTTTTTATCAAACTGCTTTCAATCTACATAAATTTGGAAAAACATAAAAATGCCAACTACTAGCAGGTAAATAAAATTTAATGAAATCTTTATATACATTATTTGTCTTTATAGTTATTTACTATGGATTCTGTGAAGATCAAGAGAATAGGTTGTTGAATTTTACATTGAAAATTAATTCACAGTTTGTTTCAATTAATTCATTCTAGGCACCTCAATCTACTATCTTTTATCCTACTTCCTCTCTGTGTTTCCAGTTTTCATTCCTTCTCCTTTCTCAAATCTCTGACTTCTCCTTCAGTGAATGCTGCCCTTTGAGTCTTAAATGGTTGCATATTCTAATGAGTATGGATGAATCTTGTTCTAGACCTGACGGCTTGCTATGGGCTCTATTCTTGGGGAAGCGTCCAGTCAAGCTCTCTTCAACTAAGCAGCTTGGTCTCTTTTATGATCTTGATTTCTCTCTCTTGTTTCTCTCCCATACTATCCAGGTCCTCGTGATCCCTTTTAGAACACCATCTAGTTTTTCTGGTCCCAATGTTGTAGAGAGTGATGTTTATGTGGTCCATTAGTCTATCGGCCTAACTTCCCAAGTATCTTTCAAGTTCCAACACTTCTCGTTCCTCCGTTGGGAGAGAGACCAATGGTTTCTCACGAACTTCTAAGACCCCAGTTCTCCTCACCAAAGCAGGGGGTCAAACATTGGTTTTGTGAATTTTGTTACACCACTTGACCTTGATGTCCCCTTAGACTATGAGCCCGATTCCCCGGTCAGGTGACTTATTCCTTCAATATGTTTATTTATATCTAAGTAGAGTTTTCATAACCTTGTATACCATATATTATTTCCAGGGGATGCAGATACAGGTATACAAATATCCTCTGTAAAGCTAGTATATATTGTGGATATATTCCCACTCTTCCTCCCATACCTGTTAGGCCTACATATCTATTCAAACATCTATTGCTAGGTTACCACTTTTGCAAAATTAGATATATAACACTATTTGCCTTTATGGGCTTTCATTCTCACAAATCTCACGTTTTCCCCACCACCATTACGTTTTGCTAACCTTGTTCTTATTGCACATTGCTTTCCCTTCACTCCAGTTAGCACTTGTCTGTCCTGAATTCAGTGACAGTCCTTCCCTCCTTTTCCTTCCCATTCCTGGTAACCATCAACTAATATGTTGACTATCAAAAAATGTTCAAGTGGGAAAAAACTTTTGTTGATTTTTAAAATAGTGGTCTACATAGGATGTACAATGGTACAGATAGAAACTGGAAACACTGGGAATCCAGGACAGAGGATCGCTTCAGGACCAGTGGTGAGAGTGGCAATATTGGTAAGGTGGAGGGAAGGTGGGGTAGAGAGGGAGAAGAGATGACAAGGATCTACATATAATCTCTTCTCTGGGGGACAGACAACAAAAGTGGGTGAAAGAAGACGTCAGGCAGTGTAAGATGACCAAATAGTAATAATTTATAAATTACCAAGGGTTCATGAGGGAGGGGAGAGTGGGGAGAAAGGGGTAAAACTGAGGAGCTGGTACCAAGGGCTCAAGTAGAAAGCAAATGTTTTGAGAATGATATTGGCAACAAATGTACAAGTGTGCTTGACACAATGGATGGATGGATTGTGATAAGAGTTGTACTAGCCCCCAATAAAATGATTTTAAAAAATAGTGGTCTAATACAATATTTGTCTCTTTGTGATTAATTTCAGTCAGCATAATGTCCTCCATATTCAACCATGTTTTGGGGTATTTAAAAAAATGCATTCTTTTTCGTTATCCTTATATTCCATTGTGTATATGTATTAAAGTTTATTTATCCATGATTCCACTGTTGGATATTTCCAGATATTGTTTCCATCTTTTTGCTACTGTAAGTCATGCTGTTACCAATATTGACATGCATATATCTATTTCTGTCATCTCTTATTTCTTTAGGATAGCTCAACTAGAAGGATTGCTGAGTCATATGGTATTTTTATTCCCAACTTTTTGAGGAAGCACTGTACTGCTTTCCAAAAGGGTCACACAATTTTATAGTCCCACCAGCAGCACACGAAGATTCCTATCTTTCTGTATCATTGCATGCAATTATTGTTTTCTATTTTCTGTGTTGTTTGTTATTTGTACTTTGCCATTAATATTAGGGTGAGATAACATCTCATTTTGATTTTGGTTTGCATCTGTAAGGACTAATGATTATAAGCATTTCTTTATATGTGAATATCATCTTGTGTGAAGCATGTGTTAATGTCCTTTGCTAATTTTATTTTATTTTTCTTTTCTTTTTCCTCTGCTTATTTTAAAATGGAATTATTTGTCTTTTTCTTTTGAGGTGTAGAAGTTTTCTATAATTTTAGGGATTAATCTCATGTTGGCTATGCTCCTGCCAAGCACTGTAACCAATCTGTGGCTTTTTTCTTTATTCCTTGAGTAAAACCTGTATCGAGTGGAATCAAAAACATTTTTTATTAGCTGTTTTTATTGGACACTCTTACAGCCTGTATCATAATCCATACATTCATCCATTGGGTCAAGCACATTTGTACATATGTACCATCATTTTCAAACCATTTTCTTTCTACTTGAGCCCTTGGTAACAGTTCCTCATCGTTTCCCCCTTTCCCACCCTCCCTTCCTCATGAACCCTTGATAATTTATAATTTTTTTAATGTCTTACTGAATTCTGTCTCCCTTCACCCACTTCTTTATTGCCTGTCCCCTGGGAGGGGGTTATATATAGATCATTGTGATCGATTCCACCATACTCCCCCACCTTCCCTTCCCCATCCTATATAGATGAATAATTATAGGGAGAGGATATAACTCTGAAGCATACCGTTCCTGATTTTAAACTATGCACATATTCCTTGTCCTGTTTGCACAGCTGCCTCCTGATCCATTTCAAGTTCATCAAGAGCACAATGAAGTGTTCTTGAGTTCCTGTTCTTCTCAAGGCTATCCGTAGTTTATTATGATTCTCATGGTCACATGATGACTTATTCAATGACCAGAATTCCCTTCCCCTCCTAGTATCACTACTCTCATTATGGGTCCTTGAAATTTTATCTGTCTTGAATTACCTGTGTTTTGCGCTGTTTTCTGTACCAGTGTACTTGTTCTGGTCTAATCGTATTTGTAAGGTAGAATTGGGGTCTTGATAGTGGGGGAGGAGGGGCATTAAAGAACTAGAGGAAAGTTGTGTTTCCTCAGTGCTATACTGACCCTTACTGGCTCATCTCTTCCTTGTGACCCAAAGTGTATATCGTAATGGTATCTTTAATAAATGACTTGGTCTCTGTTAAAATCATGGGTAATTTGGGGCTGAGGCTTGGTGGCGTAGTGGTTGTGTGTGGGACTGCGGCCCACGGCTCAGTGGTGGCTCTCCAGGAGCAAGGCTGGGCCTCCCACTCCCACCAGAGAGCAGTGATGCCCCCCCAAACAAAACAAAACAATACAAAAGAAAATCATGGGTAACATTTGTAGTATTTCAAGGGACAACTGGCATGTGTTGTTAGTTGAGGTCTAGTCTTGTATCATTCTCACAATTATTGTTATGTTTAATCCCATTTTGTGTCAATCCATTATGTTGAGGGTCTTCGTCTTTTTAGCAGCTGCTTTGCTTTACCAAGCCTGATGTCTTTCTCCAGGGACTAGTCTCTCTGACAACATGGTAAAGTGTGTGAGACTACGTCTGGCCATCCTTGCTTCTAAGGCGCATTTGGACGTACTTCATGTGTGACAGATTTATCAGTTCTTTTATCAGGTCATGGTATTTTCAATATTCTTGACCAACACCATAATTCAAATGGATCCTTTTTTCAGTTTTCCTCATTAATGTCCAACTTCACCTGCAGATGAGTTGATTGAGAATACCACGACTTCGGGAAGGCGACCCTGAGTGCTCAAAGTGACAGCCTTGCTTTCCCATGCTTTCCAGAGGTCTCGGGTAACAGACGTACCCCATGCACTGTTTTCTTTGCTCTCTTTACTGCAGCATTGGTTGTGCAAGATGCCATCCTTTACACCTTCAATCTTTTCTCTGCCCATGTTGATGTGCCCTATTTGTCTAGTTGTGAGGATTTGGGCTTTCTTTACATTGAGTTTTAGTCTGTTCTGAAGACTGCCATCCTTGATCTTCAGCAGCAAGGGCTTCAAATTCTCCTCACTTTCAGCAAACCAGGTTGTGTCATCTGCACACCAAGGTTGTTAACACTTTCTCCAGTCCGGATGCCGAGTTTTTCTTCATATAGTCTGGTGTCTGTGATTCGTTTCTCAGCATACAGATGAATAGTTATAGGGAGAGGATATAACCCTGAAGCACACCATTCCTGATTTTAAACCATGCACATATTCTTTGTCCTGTTTGCACAGCTGCCTCCTGATACATTTCAAGTTCATCAAGGGCACAATGAAGTGTTCTTGAGTTCCTGTTCTTCTCAAGGCTATCTGTAGTTTATTATGATCCACACAGTCACATGACTGCATATTCAATGACCAGAAGATGAACCCGTCACATTGGAAAGCACTCAGAATGTGCCTGAGAAAGAGATGCCCTCTCAAAGAAGAGTCAGCCATCAGAACATGGATGGATTAAAGTCCTTGGAACCTACATTTGCTGATGGGGCAAGAAACAAAATGAGAAGAAATAGCTACAGACATTTCTTAATAGCTGGAATTTGGAATGTACAATGTATGAATGTAGTAAAATCATATATTGTCACAATGAAAAGGAATACATAAAGATCAATATCCTAGGCTTTGTTGAGCTAATATGGACCATTTTGGCCCATATTGGCCATTTAAAATCAGACCACCATATGGTTTGCTGTGCCAGGAATGAGAGATTAAGAGTAATCTTGTCACATTCATCATCAAAAGAACATTTCAAAATCTACCTTGAAGTGGAAGGTTTCCTGTGATAGGATAAGATTTACCTCCATCAAAATCAGGAGAAAAGCAGGTGTTTGAACTCCTGCAAAGAGTTTCAGTCTTGAAAACTCTTAGGGGCAGTTCTACCCTCTTCTACAGGGCTGCTAGAACTTGGCAGGACTTAATGGCAGTGAATTTGTTTCTCAAAAGTAAATATCTAATATATCTACATGGGATTGTATTTGAATTTAGTCAATGGAACTAAGGTCTAGATTTATACACTCACCACTAGAGCTAGTAATGCAGAATTTTACTAATGTCTTCAATTTGAACTTGATCAAACCATGCCACCAATATATATTAATAATTACTAGTGATAGGAATGCAAAAGTTGGAAGCAATGAGATAAGGATCAGTAGTTGGAAAATACGACCTTGGTGATGGAAATGAAGCTGGGAATTGCCTAAAATAGTTTTGCAAGTTCATCGTTGCTGACAACTTTCTCTCAATAACACAAAGGTAATACTATATTGTACTTCTCAAGATGGAATACACAGAAGTCAAATTGGCTCCATCTGTGGGGAGAGGTGGTGGCAAAGCTCACTGTCCACAGTCAAAACCCATTATGTAGATTTGAACATGTTTCAAACTGTTAAATATTTTCCTTCGTGTGATTTCAAAATAGTAAGCTATTTCTCATAAGTTATTTATATATTTTATATAAAGAGATGTTGTTAGATGAAACTCTTTTATCCCTAAACCTTAACATTTTTAAAGTCACAGAATAGAATTGAGCTGTTCTGCATAATTACGTAGTCCCAGTGGAAGACTAGAATCAAAAATTGCAATCAAGATTAAGCTTTACATTGGATTCCCAGACATGCATAGGTTCCCATCTCACCTTCAAGAATTAGCATGGAAGGCTGTAAATGGCATAAGACTATTCAGTTCATGAGGTAATCACAGGAGAGGGATATAAAGAAAGTGTTTGAAGTTTTGATCTTTCTTTACAGTATAGTGTAAATGTGCAATACACATTTTGTTCTGCATTTTTAAGCTTGCAAAACACTATTTAATGGTATAGAAAATCTGTTTTGAAAAGTAGTGAGAAACCAAAGGTCAATTGAATGTGACTATCAGAATAGGAGATTACCAAAAGTGGCTTTCTTTTACTTCTTATTTTTGTTTATGTGTCTTTATTGATAGAAAGTATTCCATCTATAAATGTCATTCTCCTTAAACACTCAAAATAACTTTAAAAATAATGTCTTTCGTTGAGCACTTTATGTTGCCTATCAAAAAAGCCTTTATCCTTTACAACCCACTTACTTTTGACATTATAAATGTATATCTCTTTAAAAGCATTCATGTCTTCAATAAATATTTATATGATGACCAAGGCAGCCAGGAATTAAAGATGTAAAAACAAGTTCTTAATTCCTAAGAACTTGTATTTCTTCCTGATTTAGCAAGTTTAAAAACATTTGCAATATTTTAAAGGCAAATATATCTATTAAATTTTCATGAATCATTTTATTGGGGGCACTTACCAGCTCTTATAACAATCCATACATCAATTGTATCAAGCACATTTGTACATATGTTGCCATTTCCAAACCATTTTCTTTCTGTGTGAGCCCTTGGTATCAACTCCTCTCTTTACTCCTCCCTTCCCTACACTCCCACTCTAATGAACCTTGATAATTTATAAATTACTTGAATTTTCATCTTTTCCACCATCTGCTGGCTCCCTTTACCCATTTTTCTGTTGTTTATCCCCATGAGGAAACCAGGGAGTTTTGTTGATATATCATTGCCATGGATTCCCCCTTTCTCTCCTTTCTCCATCTTCCCCCTACCCTCATGGTATCACTACTCTCATTATTGATCCTGAGAGGTTTTTCTGTCCTGGATTCCCTGTGTTGCGAGCTCCATCAGTATCAATGTATGTACTCTGGTCTAGCCAGCTTGTAAGATGGAACCGGGGCCATAATAGTGAGTGGGGGTAACATTAAAGAGCTAGAGGACTGTTCTGTTTCATCGGTGCTATACTGCATCCTGGTTGGCTTGTCCCTTTCTTGTGACTATTCTGTGAGGGGTTGTCCAATTGTGTACAGATGGGCTTTGGGTTTTCATTCCAACCCCCCTCATTTGCATCAAAATGATTGTTTGGGGTTTTCTGGTTTCAGATACCAGATCTCATGGATACCTTGTGATCACATGGATTGGTGTGCTTCTTCCATGTGGGTTTTGTTGTTTCCCTGTTAGATTCCCTCTTGTTTAACTTAAAGTCTTTAAGATTCCAGGTGCCATATCTTGTAATAGCCAGGTGCCATCAGCTTTCTTCTCCACATTAGCTTATGCACCCATTTTGTCTTCAGGGACTGTGTCAAGAAGGTGAGCACCACAGAATGTCAGGTTTTTTAGAACATGGTATTCTTGCATTGAGGAAGGACTTGAGGAGAGGCCCAATGTCCATCTGCTACCTTAGTACTTGACCTGTAAGCATATGTACCTAGACCTATATCCCTATCAATATATATTTACATATGTACATGCCTCTATAAATAACCTTTATACCTCTATAAATAACCTTTGTCTCTTAGTTCTTTCCTCTGTTTCCTTTTGCTTTTCTTCTATTCCACAATCATGTTTGACCTTAATTTGGCCCTCTGTACTTCCTTTTGGCTATATTGCACTGGATTGACATTCTATGCCCTCATCATCTATTTTACATCTCTTGTTGTTCCCTTGTCCCTGGGTTTGTAGGCTACTTCCTCCTTTTCCCCACCTCTCCCTCTCCTCTGTCCTCCCAGAATCATTGGTCACATTATTTTCTCCTTGGTATTGTTTATCCTTCCTACCTTATATCAATAGTCATAAAAAATATAAGAAACAAAACAAAAAATAGCCTAAATATAGGATTAATTCTTTCTGCTGGCTCTCATGAATGTTTTCGGATTGGTTCTGATGCAGTGCCAAGCTCTGTCCCCTGAGTCTGAAGTCTGTTTTTAGAGTTCCTGCAGAATTTTGTTGCATTGCTCCCTCTTGCTGCTCTGTGATACTCCCTTGTGTTACATCCTAGTGTGTGTGTGTGTATGTGTGTGCAGGGTGTGTATGTGTGTGTGTGCAGTGTGTGTGTATCAGACCAGGCACAATCCCTGCACTAGGTCTGGTGCCATCCCCCATAGCTCTGCGGGTCAGCAAGGAGACTTCACGTCTCTTGGTGAGGCTTAATCTATGGTCCCCTCTGTGCATTGCCTATTGTGAGAAGGGAAGTTGTCTACAAAGCCTCGTGGACCAGGACGCTATTCTCTCTCTCTCTCTCTCTCTCTTCCTCCCTCCCTCCCTCCCTCCCTCATAGTGAGGCAAAAACATTTTTAATCTATGTCAGATGGAAGGGTGTGTATTTGTCGGTTGTATTTTGTTGCTGTCAATTGCTCTCCAGTTAGTTCCAACTCAAGGTGACCTTTAGTATAACAGAAGGAAACATTGTCCAGTCCTCCGCTATCTCCATGATCATTGGTATAGTGAGTCTATCACCTATCTGTCAGTTTGTCCCACCATGACAGCTTGAGTATTGCTACACTGCTAGAAGCTATGCTACCCGGATTTCTAATACCAACTGAGTAATAATCTATGGTGGACAGGTTTCAATAGAGTTTCTAGGATAAGTCAGAATAGGAAGACAGCTGATCTACTTCTGAAAAGTCACACTCACTCACTGCTGTAAACTCATTTCCCACTCATAGAAACGCTGTAGACCTAGTAGAACTTCATGTTTGTGGTCCAGATCCTGTAGATCTTTACAGGCACAGAAAACCTTACCTCCCATGAAGCAACTGGCAGATTTGAACTGTTGACCATGTGTTAGCAGTATAGTGTATCTTGTGACACCACAACGAAAATCCCATGAAACAGGACAACATATTATCTGAAATAGTTGTGTGCTACAAAATAACAAAGTACCTGGGTTTAAAAAACACCATGTTTCATGATTCTGTGACTTGACGAGGTTCAGCACGAATGCTCTGTTCTACATGTTGCCATCTGGGGCTGCAGACACCTGTGAACCTGATTGGATGAGGTTGCCCAATATGGCTGTCTCATAGATCTGGCAGATAGTTTTGAACATGTGACTTGGGTGCCTTGTCTACCCATGGCCTTTGGATTTGGACTCGACTTCTCTGAGAATGAAAACTGCATTCCAGAAAGAATATTTCACGCATGGGGAGATGAAACCGCACAGACGTGAGGCTAACCTTGGAAGTCACACAGTACCACATCCAGGGAGTGGATTACCAGGTAAGCAAGATAAGCATGGGCTTGTGCTTGCTTACCCCTTTGTGTGAGCAGTTTCACCTGGTGGATGTGCTAAGAAAACAAAACCCAGAAAAAAACATGGGAAACTTCACTACAGACTAGCAAGTACAAGTTTGTGTTCACCTTACTGGGTGCTCCATCCCTGTCAAGAATTGTACATTTGAGAAGAGGTTTGCATGGGGTGGGGTGGGAAGGGCAGAGACATAAAGGTTGGAATAGAGATGCCAACCACATCTAGAAGCAGATGTTTTTGCTGTAGTGAACAAGAGAACAAAAGAAGCAATCTTGTCTGTTACGGGTTAACAAATAAGTGTATATAAGCCTGTGCTTTCCTGCTTACTGAGTAATATGACAGCGGTCATATCTTCTCTATTCTGTTGACTGAAGGACATCATAGTTACAAGCCTGGGTTCAGGGGAGGGATTCAGAGTCTCAGTAAAAGGAGGCCTGAAGAATTACTGCTGCCTTCAGGACATTACGAGGGAAGAAGGACTCGGTGTTTGTTTTGTGTGCAATTCAATAGCTTTTTCAGATGCTGGCCGTTGCATAAATGCTTACTTGCTTTCTTTAAAAGGCTTCCCTCATTTCATACTAATTCAAATACACTGCTGATTATGACATTTTGATCAGGCATATAGTTTTAGAAAAATCTGTTTATGTAAACTGACTAAAGAATATCATCAATACAGAAAAGTAGAAGAAAAATTTACTACACAGTCATGGGAGTTGACCACAGAGTTGTATGCTCAATTTATATCTATTACTTCTGCTCGTTGGCTGTTTGACTCAATGGGCATTTTAATGATGATCATATAAATGTTTCACAGCAGAGATTTCTAGTTGTTGCCTCCTATTATCCAGCTTCCCCTTTTTCTTAGTGCAGACTTGAAGATTTTTTAGCCTCAATGTCTACATTTTCCTGTGCTCTAGTGCAGTTCATTTTGTGACTGTCAGAAGAGCTGAAGTGCCTCGTGTCTTCTTTCACTTTGCCATTCAAAGTGGGTGAGACCGCAGCACAAAGCTCACAAATCAGCTACTGGCGAGTGGGAACCTGAAAAGTGTCTACCTCCTGATGACTGGATTTTTTTTTTTTAATGGGAGGGAGGGCAGCTTCAGTCTTGTGAATCATACAAAGCAAATTCAAACCCATTGCTTGTTAGTTGATTCAAGCAGATGGCAGTCTGCTGAGTGGAACTATGTTACATAGGCCCTATTTCACGATGATTTTTATGGAAGCCGATCACCAGGCTCTCTTTAAAAGTGCTGAGATATGGATGTGACTGCTAATCAGAGGGTTAGAAGCCACGCACGCACTGCTTGTGACACTCAGAAACCTCTGTCATGGATAACTGCTTTTATTTTAGGTTCTGCGGTGGCAAGGAGCCAAACTTACTTGGAATTAATTTCTCTACTAAGCAAGTCTGGGGTCTACACATAATGAAAATACAATAAATACCGATTATTATCTGTGGATAATGTGTTAAACATGTTTCTTGGGCTCTGTGTGTTTGTTTATGAATGGGGGACCTGGAATTTTATCCTTGTTGAGTTCAATAAAGTAACAGGATAACATTATGCATTTATGTACACCTGTGACATGAATTCTTAAAACTGGCTGCAGATAGTACTCTGGTTCTTGCTTGTCATTTCATAATTAGCTGAAGACAGTACTAAAGAAAGTCAATCCTTTATGTAGGTTGCCTTGGTTATCAAAGCCCTGTTGAGCAACCCTAAGCAAGAAATAACTAAGAAATGACTAACTCTAATGAACACTCTGTTTATCAAGTTGACATAAAATTGTGTAGCTGCCACACCTGAATATTCTAGATAGAAGATACTTATCAGCTGCATAATTTACAAATATCTTCTCCAACTTCTGGGTTGTTTTTTCACTTTATCGGGAGCCCTGATGGCATCGTGGTTTACACGCTGGCCTGCTTACCTGCAAGGTCAGCAGTGAAAAGCCACCAGCTTCTCTGGAAGAAAGGTGTGGGTTTCTACTCCTATGAAAAGTACACAGTCTGGAAACCCAGGGGGACAGTTGTATTCTGTCCTACCGTGTTGCTGTGAGTCAGAACCGACCAGGTAGCTGTGAACAAGTGAGCTTAACATTACCGACAGGGTTAAAGACAGACTTTTTACAATTTTGAATCATCTGTGTTTTTCATTTGTTGCATATGCTTTTGTATAGTATCTAAGAATCCTTTGCCCAGTCCGAGACCATGAAGATATATTTCTGTTTTCTAATTGTAGTGCTTATATTTGTACCTATTAGCCATTTTGGTATGTGATGTGAGGTAGGACTCTAACTTCATTTTTTTGCACACAGGATATCCATTTCTTCTCAAACAAATTTTTTGGAAAGACTATTCTTCCCCCAATGGTTGGTCTAAGAATGCTGAACATTTTGGAGTCAGTTGGCTATAAATGTAAGGATATTTTTCTGGCTCCTGAATTCTATTTCTTGTTTTATCTGCCTATCCTGATGCCAATATCACCATGATTACTGTCATTTTGTAGTAGATTTTGAAATATAGAAATAGTTAAGTATCTTTTGCCTGATAGCTTTTTGAGTGCTAGGGGACCCCTGCAAGTCCATAGGAACTGTGGTGGTACAGGGGTTGAGCACTGGGCTGCGAACCACAAAGTTGGCAGTTCCAGACACAGCCATTCAATGAACAGGTAGATGAGACTTTCCATTCCCATATGGAATTGCAGTCTTGGAAACCCACGGAGGGAGTTTTACCCTATTCTATAGTATTAAGAGTCAAAAGTGGTTCAAATGTGAGTTTTATTTTTAATTTCGTAAGTTCATATGATGTTTAGAATTAGCTGAAGGTTACCTTTCTGCAAATCTAGCTATTAGTCTTTTGAAAGGGCTTCAATTGAGTTTGGAGAACACATTGGTGATTGTTGCCATTTTAACAATATTAAGTGTTCTAAACTGTCTTTGGACATGGAATATCTTTCCTTCTATTTTGGCTTTCAATTTACTTCAAGAAAGTGTTAACTTTTTCAGTGTACAAGCCTTATAGTTTTTTGTTAAATGTATTGATTGATATTTTCATTTTATGCTATTTTAAATGGAATCATTTTGTTGTGCTTATTCCTTATTAATGTATCAAAATATACAGATGTGTTTTTTATTCTTAAAAGATCATTTTATTGGGGGCTTTTACAACTCTTGCTACAATCCATACATCAATTGCATCAGGCATGTTTATACATATGTCACCTTCATTCTTTTGTAGACATTTACTTTCTGTTGAGCCCTTGGTGTCAGCTCCTCTTTTTCCCCTTCTTGTCCCCCACCACCCTAATGACCCCTTATTAGATTATAAATTATTATTATTTTAATTTCTCATACCAACCACTGTATCCCTTCCCTCATGTTCTCTGTTGTTTTCCCCCTTGGTGAGGGGTGTATGGTTATGTGTCCATCATTGTGATCGGCTACCCCTGTCTCCCTTCTCCTCCCTCCCCCTCCCCACTACCTTTCTGGTATCGCTATTCCCATTCCTGTTTCTGGATTCTGTGTGCCATGAGCCCCCATCTATATCTGTGTACGTGCTCTAGTCTGAATTGAGAAGCAGCTTTGGGGTCATGGTAGTGGGTGTGTACAGCTGTGTTTTTTATATTGATCATATGTCCTGTAACCTTGCTGCATTGATTAATTTTAATAATGTTTTCTTGATTTCCTCAATATAATATTCTATCATGTGTAAATAGAAGTAATTTTAATACTTCCTTTCCAATCTGAAGGCCTTAAATGCATCATCTAATTATTATTTATTACTTTGCCCAGTGCCCCTGGGTAGAGATTCTAGTGCATTGGTGGACAAAAGCATCGAGAAAGAACATCCTGTTCCTGTCCTTGATCTTAAGTCTTTCAGCATAAAATAGGATAGTAGTTATAGTTTATATATAGAAAAATTTTCAGGAAACTTTCTTTTATACCTAGTTCGTTTCGTGCTTTTATCATTAAATGGTGCCAGTATCCAACTAGTGTGCATTGCGTAGATGGTTTGCATAATTTCCATTGCATAGATTGTTTTATATGTTGACTTCTGCTTTCATTTCTAGGCTAAATCTCACATGGTCATTTTGTATACTCTTTATAAGTCTCTTACTTCAACTTTCCAGTATTTTTTGACGATTTTTGTGTGTCTGTGTTCATAAGGAGTCCTGATGGCACGGTGGCTTATGCACTGGTCTGCTAATTGCAGGATTAACAGTGTGGACCTGTGAGCCACTCAGTGGGAGAAAGACAAGACTTTCTATTATCGTGTGAGTTGTAGCTTTGGAAACCCAACGGGCAGTTTCTACGCAGTCCTCTAAGATATTGTAAAAATCAATTCTATGGTAGTGAGGTTTAGTTTGTTTTAATTAAATTAAATCTTTTTAAGTTAAAATGTGTATTCATAAGGAATAGAGATTTGTACTTTTAATTGCTTGTGATATCCCTGCTATCTTTCTTAACTCAGTTCATGGAGGCAAAAGCTTCCCAATTTCTGATCTAGCAATAAACTTTCCCCTCTTGTTCATTTCAATATAAATCTGCATTGGATTAAGGTGTCTCTCTTCATTTCCATTGACCTTTGAGATCTTTTCTAAGCCTGTAATGTTACTGCATTGAGGTGTACACAGTAATATTACAAATGCCAAGAAAGACCTGGTGAACTGCTTCCAAAAATAGCAGGCTATCAATCACAACGGTCAATCCTGGTGTGCATAGGACCATGGGCACGTGTCAGGGCTTACTCTATGGCAGCAGACAGCACCACTAACAGAACAGACCTGACAAAATAGATTGGCATTGATCGTTTGACTCCCTCACATTCTACACCATACCTGCTCCAGGACATACATCATCCCAGAATCACAAATCCAGGGCCCACGTGTAGCTACTGTCTATTCTACAGGTCCTTTATTTTTGTCTTGTATTCTGATGGTTAAGAAGTTATTCTTCATGTTAAATTGACAGCTAACACTGTTTGGTACTGGCTTTTCCTCTGTCTTATGGTCCAAGAAATGCATTTTTTTTCATGTGATGGTTTGGACTAATATCTTGCTCCTTTGTTTCTTTTGCTTCATATATGTTTCTCTTTTCACAGTTAAACACTTTGGTTTTCTTCAGCAATTTCTTGTACAATAGCATTTCAAGTCACCTTACCGTGCTGTGAAGTCATGTGAATCCTCTCCGGTTTATCCACAACCCTCTCCTGATGGTGGGGTCTGGAAAAGCATATGTGTCACTCAGACATTGTCTGAAAGAAGGAAGAGAGAGCTCATTCTGGATATTGCATTTTTAATAAAGAGAGTCTGAGATTTGTTTGATTGCTGCATGTCATTGTTGATTCATATTGGGCTTTACTATCAAATCAAATTCATATGTGCTTTAAGCCACTTTTTCATTCCCTATTGTGTATCGCCAGGCATAGGAAACATTACAAATTGCATATTAAGGTCATAATGAGATTGAAAAATCTGTACAGTACTGCATGATGAATGGATTTTCTCCTGTAGTTCCTTTTATAATAACATTTCATATTTTCATTAAACTCTGGCCCATAGGTAGAACCAATGCAATGACTTTGGGAAATAGAAAATAATAAAATATATTAATACACACTGACCCTGTTCTCCAATTGTATGTTCTATAATGATCCACAATTACTAGGCTGAACATGTTTTTCTTTTTGACCACTAAAGGTGCAAACATATAAAGTTATTTTCTTCTTTTCCAACCATCCACTGGTTTGCCTTTAATTGTTGCAGTTGTCCAAAATGATGTCAAGACAGACTTACATAACTGTGGCAAAAAGGTTTCTGAGATCACGCATAGGTTATACATTTCGAACAGCAGTCGCAGAGTTTGCAAATGAGTTCACATTGAGTAAAAATTCAGGTAAGCTCAAGATTACCTCTAGTGCTTTTTGTTGTGAGGGTTTGGGCTGTCATTAGTGAGGTTGGTAGAAAATGAATGTAATTTACAGTCTTCTCCTTGGAATGCAACTTTTATTAATATACATATTGATAATACTTGTGAGATTTTTTTCATATTTTCATTATGATCATTAAGTCCTTAGAAGCTGAAATTTTAATTATTTTTCTTTTTAATTTTACCAACTGGGTACATTTATAATCAGGAAGTCAGGATAAGGGACACATGAAAAACAATGTGGATCTTTCTGCCACATTACACATGTAGGGCTGTTTAAAACTGCTTTAGGGCCCAGGTATTGTGTTTACTTATTTCAGCAAAATCTCTGTAACTATGAAAATATAAACATGTGAACACTGTGCAGCCCACAGATGAAAGCAGAAAAACGAATTGAGAACCACATATATTGGCAGTGATAAGTACGTACCTGGAATACAATCACACATATAAAGTAATTCTTTACATTGGCAAACAAATCTTATGCAGGTGTAAAGTTGTTTCAGGCGAGATACCTCAAACATGATATTTAAGCAAGCAGCTACCTTATACTTGTCTGCTTCTGCTCCCCAAGAATCTACTTCGGTGACTCCTAGTAGATTCAAGTTTGGGTTGCCTAGTCATTTTAATTCCCTTTTAATCTGTGGAGTGTACCTGTGGACATTGATTCTCAACCAAATTCCAAGTCCCAATTGTAAGAAGCTGGGGGTGGACTATTGGAAGGGAAATCATGTCTTTATTAAAGGGTCTCTAATTTATTTTTAATGATTTTATTGGGGGTTCTTACAGCTCTTATAATATTCAATACATCATTTATATCAAGTATAATTGTACACATGTTGCCATATTCATTTCCAAAGATTTCTACTTGAGCCCTTGGTATAAGCTCCTCTTTTCCCCTCTTTTTTTTAAATGAATCATTTTATTGGAGGCTCATACAATTCCAATCATGATCCTTACATATATCTATTGTATGCACGTCACATTGGCACACTTGTTATCATCATCACTCTCAAAACATCCTCCATCCACTTAGGCCCCAGTACCAGCTCCCCATATTTCCCTTCCCTCCTCCCCTCTACCCCTCTCCCCCACAAACCCTTAATAATTTACAAATTGTTACTACTTTTTCATATTGTACACTGTCCAATGTGTCCCCTCATTCACTTCCCTGTTGTCCGTACTCCAGAGAGGAGGTTATATGTAGATCCCTGAAATTGGTTCCCCCTTTCTATTCCACAATCCCTCCATCCTCCCAGTATCACCACTCCCACCACTAGCCCTGATGGATTATCTAACCTAAATTCCCCAAGTTTCTGACCCCAGTGTACATCCCCTGGTGTAGCTGAATTTTTCTGGTAGCATTGGGATCATGATAGTGGGTGGGAGGAAGCATTTGAAAACTAGAGGAAAGTTGCATATTTCATTGTTACTACGCTGTACCTTGACTGGCTCGTTTCCTTCCTGAAACCCCTCTGTAAGAGGATGTTGCTTCATTTATTGATGGACTTTGGGTCCCCAATCTGTACTCCCCTTTATTTATAATGATATAATTTTTAGTTCTATGATGCTTCATACCGAATCCTTTGGACATCTCGTGGTCACACAAGCTGCTGTGCTTCTTCCATGCAGGCTTTTTTGCTTCTGAGCTGGATGACCGCTTGTTTATTCAAAACTTTATGACCCCAGATGATCTATATATTTTGATAGCTGGGCACCATCAGCATGCTTCACCACATTTGCTTATGCACACATTTGTCATCAGTGATCACATCAGGAAAATGAGCATGCAATGTTATGATTTTTAGTTCTTGAAGCCTGATAACTGATCCCTTTGACATCTCGTGGTCCCACAAGCTGGTGTGCTTCCGCCATGTGGGCTTTGTTGCTTCTGAACCAGATGGCTGCTTGTTTACTTTCAAGATTTTAAGACCCCACATGCTACATTTTCGATAGCCAGTTACCATCAGCTTTCTTCACTACTTTTGCTTATGCACACATTTGTCTTCAGTGATCGTGTCAGGAAGGTTAACATCATGGAATGCCAATTTAATAGAACAAAATGTTCTTTCACTGAGGTAGTACTTAGTGGAAGTTCAATGTTCATCTGCTGTCCTAATACTACCCTGATAAGTATATGCACATTGATCTATTTCCTCATCATCATATATAAATATATGCACCTATGTACATCCCTGCATTTAAACCTCTTTAAATGTCCTTTAGCCCCCAGTGCTTTTCTCTATTTCCATTTACTTTTCTCTTGTTCCACTGTCATGCCCAGCCTCCATTTGGGTTTCAGTATTTTCTCTCCATTACATTGCTCTTGATCAATCCCTATCAGACCTCTCACACCCATCTTGTCACTGATTTTTGAATCATTTGTTGTTGTTCTCTAATCCCTGGGCCAGTCAGCACCACCTCCTTTCTCCCTCCTCCCCTTCTTCTATGTCACCCCCTCCACCCCTGGAACCATCAGTCCTGTCATTTTCACCTCTGGACTGTTAATTCAGCCTATCTTATCTAAATAGACCTGCAGAGATAGCAATATGTACCAAAAAATAGGCATCCTAAAATGAAGCAACCAAAGAAAATAAAACAATGATAACAACAATAAAAAACCCAATGTCATATATATGTATATATGTAAAAAAATGAAAATAATAACAATATAAAAACTTGTAAATAGTTCAAGAGCTACTTATTGACTTCCAGGCGTGTCCCCTAGTTGAGTCGGATGGGGTACCATACCCTGGCCCCAAAGTATATCCTTGGCACTCCATCTGGAACTCCATGCTCTGTTGCAAACCCTTAGTGTTTTGCCATGACCCTGTTTCTTCAGAAAGTCCTTGGGTCAGCGAGGGTAGCTATATTTCATAGTGGAGCCACACATATGATCCTCTGTGCATATCGGCTGTCCTGAGTGGGAATATCGTCCTGAAGGCTCCCGTCTCTAATTTATAAGGACACAACTTTAGGAAGCCAAGAGCCTTTTGTCAGGTTGAACTATCGAAGTGTCCTTTTATAATTTCTGTAGTTCTTGTTAATATAAACCTCTGTGACACTTAGCATATGTGACCTTAGCATATCTTTCCATATGTATGTTCTGTTTTCCTCACTGGATGGTAGCACTGCTTTGGCAGGTGACCAGTCAAAGGCACACTAGAGAGTAGGGCCATCTGAATTTCTCATCTTTGTCACAAAAGGAGCCCTGATGGTTAAGTGCTCCACTGCTAACCAGAAGGTTGGCATCCAAACTGGCTGAGCAGCTCTACGGGAGCAAGACCTGGTGATCTATTTTTGCCAAGAGGATAGCCTAGATCCCTCTATGGCAACTACCTTGTTCCATGTGTGTGTGAATCCAAAAAGACACCATGGCATCTAAGCACAATTTCCTATGTACACAAGTCCTATGTGTACATACAGAGTACATATTAGTCTGGAACATGGGATGATTAGGCAGCTGGGCTTTCATTTTCCTAATGCACAGGCTGTGTCCTCTGTTTCAACATTGCAAACTCTCCCAAGAACATTGGATAGCTATTAATGTTTTATTTGTTTTTTTGTTTTGTTTTGTTTTGTTTTTGGGGCATCACTGCTCTCCAGTGGTGGGAGTAGGAGGCCCAGCCCCACTGCTGGAATTGAACCTCCGTCCCAGTGGGCCGCAGTCCCGCGCACAACCACTATGCCACCGGGGCTCAGCCCACTATTAATGTTTTAAAATTGGGACATCTTACGTAAAAATCCCCACATCTTTGAACAAATCTGATGCCATAAACCATTGTGCTCAAAGTCTTTGGAGGAGCATTTGGCTGGGTTTGCTCAGTGCTGCCTGTTTGAGAGTGCAGCCTGTGCTTTCCCAAGATCCAGAGAGCTCCCACGACTAGCTGGGTCCTGCTTACACAAACAGCAGCTCATGTTTATTTGCCTGGCTGGTTGTTCCTATAGCATTTTCATGTTTAAATTATGCTCTATATACCTGCCAGAGTAATTTTTAGGAACACTCTCCCACTCTGCATTTTTACTGTTTTCTAAGAACTGGAAACCGATAAACTGATTCTGGCTCTTGGCAACTCTGTATTCTAGTTGTCTGTTAAATGAATCTGTTACAGTATTTTGCCCTAGCGTGTATGGGGCGAGCCCCTACTTCCATTATATACCCTTTCCGCACCTGGTATCCTCACCTGCATCCACGTCTTGGTCCATCAGCCTTCCTCGCTCAGAGACCCTGGTAAGCTCAGCAGTCGTCCTTCCAAGACATCGATGACTTAATTCTCGGAACCTCTGAATAGATCACCTTATATATTTAAAAAGAAAAAGAAAGGACAAGACGAATGCATGGTCATTGAGCCCATGCCCACATGTAGGAACCCCAGAAAGCAGAGCAGAATCACCTCTGTGGATTTCCAAGGCTGCACATTTTCAAGGAGCAGAAATCCTCAACTTCCTCCTCAGAAAACTTGAGGGCTTGAAGTTCCTTGTTTGCAGTTCACAGCCAATTGAGTTGCCCACTATGATGCTAAGGAAATAATACTATGTTTGAAAATGAGGTTAGGGATCGTGATGTAGGGTTATCCATGTAAATCCAATGCAGCCTCCTGGTAAGGATGAGACTGATCTGACCGGGAGGGGGTAATATAAAAATGAGAACAGGGATTAAAGTGATATGGCCACAAATTCAAGAGCCAAGGCATGCAGTCAGCCCCTCAAGTCCCATGAGTCCTCAAACTTTAAACAAGGGGCCAGTTTACTGTCCCTCGGACCGTTGGGAGGGTCAGACTATAGTTTAAACAAAAACAAAAACTGTGAACAAATTCACTGCAGGCGCAGGTTGCTAAGCAGGACAGAAGCGGTGGCAAAAAAACACCTGGAGGGCTGGATAAATGTCCTCAGTGGGCCGCATGTGGCCCGTGCGCCCTAGTTTGAGGACCCCTGCCCTAGACATTGAAGGAGGCAAAGTCCAGGAAGTGTCAAGTACAGTCTGTCAATAGCTAGATTTTAGGTAGATTGTTTTTGAGCTTCAGAAAGACAAATTTTATGTTGTTTTAAGCCCCACTAAGTTTGTGGTTGTTTGTTACTGCAGTAATAGAAAATTAATATGTCTACTCTCTCTATCTAAACTTACAAATGTTACCGTCTCCTAAAATTTTTCTGGATCCTTGAAGCATCACACAGTCTCGAGCTGGCCTTATGACTGAGTTTCTCCACTAGGTCATAAACTCCTCAAGAACATGTTCTTTATGATTTGGTATTACATATCCCCCCCCCCCAAGGATTAACAAGTGCTAGAATGTAGTATGTAGTTAAGAGATATTTGTCGAATGAAAGAAAGAAGAGACAGAAGGCAAAGCTAGAGTTATTGGTGGGCAATATGCCCACAAGGAGCAGTTGTAGGAGAACAAGTTTAATCAGATGCTTGCATAATGATAATTTGCATTTCTTGGATCTGATTAAAATTAGAATGTTGGTGAGTCCAAGTTCCTTGAAAAGTCCCTGGATAGAACAGTTAAGCACTTGGCTACACACTGGAAATTTAGGGATTAAAATCTGTGTTGAAATGATTTCCATTATGTGGCTTTTTGCCTTGGTTCTTTGCAAAAACAGCTTGAGCTTTATTTCTTCTAAACCTTGAGCCCTGCATTGCTTTCCAGTCCAGAGGGATTGTGCAGGCTGATTGACATGTTCTGCATAAATTGTAAGCATTTTGTAGTTTGATACTTTTGCCAGGCCTGGGCTACAGTCTACCTTGTGATTGGTAGAGCTTGCAAAGATGATTCTGTTTACTTGCAAGAATAAGTCCAGTTGCATGCATGGGAGCCACACATGACCTCCTTTGGGGACACAAAGGAGAATCCAATGCCATGCCAGCGAAGGTTGATTACCACAAGGTAGAGTTGACCCTTCATGTTTCCAATTCTGATACCAATTGTTTCATGGCACTCTGCTTGCTTTTCTGCTGGATTTGATAATCCATTGATAGCTGATGGAACTCATAGACAATACTCATGATTATGAGGGATTATTAGGGAAATGAACAGGTTACCACAAGGCAAAAAAAAAAAACAAAACTATTGATAGCACATTATTTTTGTCCACAGCTTTCTCTTCAACCAGCAGCCAAATGTTTTCTGGTTCTTAATCTCTCAGTCACAATGTTTCTTGGCTTCTGCTTTATATCCTGGACAGGAAGCCCACTGTTCTGCCTCAGTCTCTGTTAATGCTCTGCTATGCCTCATGGTCGAGGTGCTGTGACCTCCGCTGCCTCTGCTGCTTCCATTGGATCTAGACAGGGACATTATACACGCTCCACTGGTGTTTCTTCTTCCTTGATAGCCATAGGGTTCTCTCTGGTCTTGCTTCTACCATGGCTCTGCTGTACTCAGAGGAGTGGCAAAACTGACCAAGCATTTGCACCATTAGTAATGACTTGGTGGGAGTTCAAAAGATGATGGATAGGAGAATCATAGCAGGCAATTTTACTTCATCAGAGAGGGTAAGTAAAAAAAATTGAAACAAATCATAGAAAATTTTAAGAAACAAAAAATGCTAAAAGGTGAAGTGATTGTTTCTTAACATATCCTCAGTCTATGTCTAAGTACTTCTGAAGGTGGTGTTTGCATCCCTCCAGCCCTTCCCTAAAGAATTTTGTTCTCTTGGATTTACAAGACATACAAACGGCAGTTTCAACATCCTTGTGGGACTCAAATCATGTCCTTACAAATATTAATTGCATTTGAGAAGCAAAAAGAATGTCTAAAGGGCATCGTCAGAGTTCTAGGGTGGATATAAGGTTTTCCTACAAAGTCCACGTAGTCCAGTCCCCGCCACCATTGAAAAATAAAAAGGTGCACTATAGTGATGAAAAGAAAATTGATGCCATTTTCTTCCCCCTTTCTAATGAATTCTGCTTTAAGTTTTCTTAAAATTTCTTCATATAAGCCCCCATAATTATCCTGTGTGCTTCAAGAAAATCTATCAATATTACTCCTTTGGGATTCTAATGAAAAAAACACAATAATCTGCTCTCTTTTTTTCTTCTAAAATTTATTCTGATTTTTTTCATTTTATAGGGGCATGTACAGCTCTTATCACAATCTATATATCATTTTTAAAAGATTTTCTTTCTACTTGAGCCCTTGATATCAGCTCCTCATTTAGTTTCTTTCCATCCCTCATGAGCCCTTGATAATTTATAAATTATTATTATTGTTTTCATGTCTTATACTGACCAATGTCTCCCTTCACCCACTTTTCTGTTGTCCATCCCCCTGGGAGAGTTATGTGTAGATCATGTGTGGTTCCCTCTTTTTCCTCCCACCTTTCCTTTCCTGGTATGGCTAATCTCACTATTGGTCCTGAGGAGTTTATCTGTCTTGGATTCCCTGTGTTTCCATTTCTTATCTGTACCAGTGCATATGTGCTCGTATAACCGAATTTATAAGGTAGAATTAGGATCACGATAGTGGCGGGGTGGGGTGAGGGACAAGAATGAAAGAACTAGAGTGAAGTTATGCTTCATTGGTGATATACTGCATCCTGAGTGTCTCATCTCTTCTTGTGACCCTTCTGTAAAGGGATGTCCAACTGTCTACAGATGGATTTTTGATCTCCACTCTCCACTCCCCCACATTCACATTAATATGACTTTTTTGTTCTGGGCCTTTGATGTCTGCTACCTGGTCCCATTGATACCTCATGATCACACAGGTTGGTGTGCTTCCTCCATGTGGACTTTGTTGCTTCTGAGCTGGATGGTCGGTTGTTTACCTTCAAGTCTTTAAGACCACAGATGCCATATCTTTTGATAGTTGGGCACCATCAGCTTTGTTTGCCACATTTGCTTATGCACTTGCTCTGTCTTCAGGGATCATGTCAGGAAGGTGATAATCAAGGGATGCTGGTTTAATAGAACTAAGTGTTCTTGCATTGAGGAAGTGCTTTAGTAGAGGTCCAATGTCTGTCTGTTACCATAATACTTAACATATAAATATATATACATAGATGTATATCCCTATCATTATATATAAATATATTTACATATGTGCATGCCTGTTTTAGACCTCTATAAATGTCCACCTGGTTCTTTCTCTATTTCCTTTTACTTTACTTTTGTCCCACTTGTATTTGGCCTTCATTCAGGTTTCAATAATTCTTCTGGGCTATATTTCCCTTGACCAAGTCCTATCAGGCATCCTACACTCTCCTCACCATCAATTTTGGATCACGTTTTGTTCAATTGTCGCTGGGTTGGTTGACAGTCCCCTTCTTTTCCCTGCCACCTCTCCCTGTCCTGTGTCCTCCTGGGCCCATTGGTTCCATTGTTTTCTCCTACTGATTATTTATCCTGCCTGTCTTATCTAGATAGACATGCAGAAACAACAATATGCCCCCCATGGAAAAGTCTGTTTCTTGGCCTTTAGGAGTGGTTTCTGGTTGAGGCTGACGGGGTGCCAAACCCTGGCTCCAAAGTCTGTATTTGGTATTCCCTATAGACTTCATTGCTTTGCTTCTCTTGATGCTCTGTTGCACACTCTTAGTATCCCCCCCCCCCCCACACACACACGTCGTGGGTTAGATAGGGCACAATTTCAGTACTGTGTCTCCAATGTCATCTCCCATACCACTATGGGTTGGTGAGTGATCCTTTCTGTTCATTGGCTACTCTGAGCAAGAATATCATCCTCAGGGCTTGGTGGACCTGGATGTGTTGTTACAGTCTTTCTCTTTCCCTCTTCATCTGCTTCTCTGTGTTCTGATCAGACATGACCCGCTCTCTGAGCTGTAGCTTCAGTGCTCTCCTCTGAAGTGAATTCTTCTGTGGTAGGTGGTGGTGGTGGTGGGTGGGTTAAGGGAATTGGGATTAGGGTCAAACCTTCAGACCCCTTTATTTATTCCCTGCATGCTGGTGTGTTGCATTCACATTTCGGCACACTGAGTTGAAGTTTGGTCCCTCTTCCCCTCTCCTGTGGGGATATAAACAGTATCCTCTACTTGGTTAGGTTAGTGTCCTGTTTTCCCTGCTATCCATGTTTTTCTCCCGCTTTCTTTCCCCTTCCTTGTTAGCTGCCATATGTATTCCTGGATTGGGTCTGGCCCCTCCCCGAGGGGAGGGACTTCACCCCCAGGAATGTGTGTGTGCAGTTGCTTTTCCTCTGTGATCCCTTTGCATTTTTAATTTTATATCAGCAACTCATGTTGTTTTTGTCATTTTGTGCTTGACTTACTTCACTTTTGCCTAATTCTTCCAATTCTTCTCATGCTGTAATGTGCTTCATGCATTTATCTCTGCTAATTCTGGTCTCCAACACTTTCCATATGAAGTTGGGAGTCAAATTTTCCAATTATTTGAAGACAGATGATGGCATTTGTATTGGGATAGCATTAATCTTATGTAGTGCTTTGAGCAGAACTGACAATTTTACTATCTTGAGTCTTCTTATTCATGAGCATGGAATATTCTTCCATTTGTTGAGACTACTCTTGGTTTCTTATACTAGCGTTCTGTAATTTTCCTCATACAAATCTTTTTATTTTTTAATTTTAGTCAGATATATCCCGATATATTTCAATGTGTGCTTTGCTATTGTGAAGGGTACTAAATTTTTGATCCCCTCTTCTGTGGTCTTGTTCAATGTGTATAGCAGTCCAATATACTTCTGTTTGTTGATCTTGTATCCTTCCATTCTGCCATATTCCTCTATTGCAGCGTTCTCAACCTGTGACTCATGACCCCTTTGGGGAAATCAAATGACTCTTTCACAAGGGTTGCCCAATTCATAACAGTAGCAAAATTATAGTTATGTAGTAGCAACAGAAATAATTTTATGGTTTGAGGGAGCCCCGCAACTTAAGGAACTGTATTAAGGGTCATAGCATTAGGAAGGGTGAGAATCACTGCTCTATCTCTTCCAGTACCCCTTGTGGTGCTTTTAGAATTTTCCATATATAAAATCATCTCATCTGTGAATAATGGTGAATACCTTTGATATCTTTTTTTGCTTCATGTTGTTAGCTATGAGCTCCAGTTTGATGTTAAATAAGAGTGGGAACAAGGCACACCCTTGTCTGGTCCCCTTTTCCACTGGAATTGTTTTCGTCTTTTCTCCATTGACTACCACATTGACTGTTGGTTGTATTATATTGAGGAACTTTCCTTCCATTCCTCTCCTCTTGAGTGTCTTAAACAGGAGTTGGTGTTGGATGTTGTTAAATGCCTTCCCCCTATCTATGGATATTATCATATGGATTTAAAATTTCTCTGGTCAATGTGGCAAATAATAGTCATGGCCTATCATGTGTTGAATCATCTCCACATCCCTGGTGTGAATCCCTCTTGGTAATGGTGAGTTCTTTGTTTTATATACATTTTTATTCTACTGACCAGTATTTTGTTAATAATGTTTACATCAATTAGAGATATTGGTCTGAAATTCTCAATCCTTGTGGGCTCCTTGCCCACTTTAGGTAGCAGAGTTATACTAGCTTCATAGAAAGATTTCGGGAGTTTGCCGTCTTTTTCTCTGTTCTGGAAGAGTTTGTGTAGAATTGGTGTCAGCTCTTTCCTGAATGCTTGGTAGAATTTTCCTGTGAAGACATCTGGTCTGGGGGATTTTTTTGTTGTGAATCCCTTGTTAACCTTGTCTTTTTCTTCTATTGCTATGGGTCTGTTGAGATTCTTGATATCCATCTGGGATAATCTAGGGAAGGATTGTTTTTCCAAATATATGTCCATTTCTTCGAAATTGTTATTTCATTGGCGTACAGACCTTTATAGTACTATGTAATTATCCTTTTGATTTTATTAGGGTCTTTTGTAATGTTCCCTGTTTCATTCCTCATCCTTGCTATTAAGATTTGTTTCATTCTTTCATTCTTTTTTTGGTTAGGTTTTCCAGTGGTCTATCGATTTTGTTAATCCTTTCAAAAAATCAGCTTTTATCTGCATTAATTTTTTCATAGTTTTATGGTTTTCCATCTTATGAGTCTCAGCCCTGAATTTTAGTGCTTCTTTTCTTTTGCTATTAGTAGGATTGTCCTGTTGGCTCTGCTCTAATTGCTGTAAGTTTTGTGTCAGCATATCAATCACGAATCTCTCTTCCTTTTTAATGTGTGTATGTATTGCTTTCAAACTTCCTTTAATAACTGCCTTTGCTGTGTCCCAGAGGTTTTGGTATGTCGTATTCTCATTATCATTGTTTTCTAGAAACTTCATCATTTCATCTCAGATCAGGGCCTGTACCCACTCCTTTTGCAATCAAGAGTTATTCATCCTCCAATTGTTTGTCCTTGTTTCCTTAATCATCTTTTTGTTGATAGTGGTCGGAGAGAAAAGTCTGTATGCTCTCTATGTGCTTGCATTTATACAGATTCAACTTGTGTTCCAGCATGTGGTCTGTCTTCAAGTATGTGCCATGTGGGCTTGAAAAGAATGTGATTTTTTAAAAAAAAATTCATGGAGAGCTCTGAAAATATCGATCAGGTCAAGTAGTCTAATCATTATGTTTAGACCTGTAACCTCCTTGTTAATCTTCTTTCCCTGTGTTCTTTTATTCTCAGATTCCCCCATAATTTTCTGAGTTAACCTCTTTACCTTGAATTTAACTGGATCAGCAGATCCCCTTGGAATCTGCTTTTAATAATTGGGGGTTCTTACAGCTTTTATATATCCGTTTCATCAGACTCATCTGTACATATGTTGTCATCATCTTTTTCAAAAACATTTCTTTCTACTTGAACTCCTGGTATCAGTTCTTCATTTTCCCCCTTCCCTTTCCCACTCTCCCTCCCCCATGCCCCCTAGGTAATTTATAAATTGTTCTTTTTTTTTCTGTCTCCCTGAGATGGAGTCCATATGTTGACCATTGTGATTGTTCCCGCTTTCTTCTCCTGTCCCCAACACTTACCCTCCCAGTATTGCTGCTCCCAACTGGACCTTATTTTGTTTGTGGCACCTTAGCTAAAATAAGCACATTCTTGAAAGAATTTGGAAAGTTAGTAGTAACAATATGCAAATGAAGTGAGGACTATAGTGCTTCTAGACTGGGAGCCTTGGTGACATATCGGGCTATGCATTAGATGCTAACCACAAGGTCAGCAATTCAAAACCATCAGCTGCTCTTTGGGAGGAAAGATTTTTTATTTTCATAAGAATTTATAGTCTTGGAAACCCACTAGGGCAGTTCTACTCTGTCCTATAAGGTTGTTGTGAGTCGTAATTGGCCCTATGGCAGTGAGAAAGGGCATATCTATGAAAATGAAGTGTCTATAACTTATTATGCAAATGAAGAACCTGTAGGTTAACAAGAGGTTATTGGTTAGATTACTTTGTGACTCTGAGGGCAGGACCAAGCATCGAAATTGACAAAGAGCATATATATATATATATCTCATAAAGATTTTCCAGATGGAAAGAAGCCCAAAAAGAATCAAGAACAAAGAAGAAAGAAAAATCACACAGAAAAAGAGAGAGAGAGCGAGCGGGTAAGGAACTTCCTAAAAGCACCACAATGTGCGTCAAAGGCTGTAACATTGAAGACAGCAATAAACCACGAAGGGGCCCTGAGACAGAGTAGATGGCAGCAGATGACAGAGCCAAGAGAAGTCTGCTGATGACTGAGAGGTCTACATGACTGAAAGGGGTGTTGATGGCTGACAGAAGGGCCTGCTTACCATAACTGCTCACTTAGAGGAGCTGCAAGAGCTGTCCAGCACTAAAAGAGAAGATTTTACCTACAGGCCTCCTGATCTCGATTTGTGGCCTGTTGATACTGATCTCAAGTTGTTCCCTGGTAGGTCCTTAATAAACCACTTAATGGTAAGTTTTTTGAATTCTGTGTGACTCTTGCCATCGGCTATTTAACTCAAAAGAATTGTAGAGAGTGCAGTGGGTAGGAGAACTGGTGTCAGAATTGGTCAAATGTTTGGAGAATTGAGGACTACCTGAACTCCTCATGGGAATCAGTTTGAAGCTGATCTTATTCTTTAATGCCTTTGGACTTGGACAGGTTCTGCTGCTGCCATTACTGCCCTATTTCAGAATCCTTTTGGAGAATTTCAGAATAAAAGTCTCATGTTCTGTTAAGAACAATCACAGACATTTAAAACTTAGTGTCTTAGTGCAGGTAGATTAGAGAAACAAAATTCAAAGACACTCATATGTGTGTAAGAGCTTTAAATGCAGGAGTCCAGTCCAGATCAAATCCATAAGGCTGATATTATCCCATATGTGAATACGAGTCCATAAATTCTTCTTCAGACTCACACAGCCATGCAAGGACACTGAATGCAGGAAGGTCACAGGCCAGTGAGTGGAAAGTCTTTTGGTCCCTCTCAGCACTAGCGTGATTCTCCACGTGGTTCCTCCAGCTGCCAGGGCTCTGGTTGCCTTAGTGTAGCTCCATGTAACTTCTCAGCAAGCATGCCTCACAGCGAGTGAGTATATATCCCATCTCCAGCAAGCTATTTTTTTCCCTAGTGCCTCCAAATGAGGTCATCAAACTGTGACCTGATTAACAGGCTAAACCCCACTCCTTCACTCTTAAACCTCAAATTGACAACAGGTTATATAACTACCACACTTAGTGAATGTAGTGTTATCCTGAAACACACGAGGTCACCATGAGTTGGAATCAATGCAATGGTAATGGGTAGACAATAGTTAGCTTGCTTCTGTTGGCCTGAAGGACATGTTAGAGAGAAGATTAAAAATCTCCATTTGATTAAAATGGAAAGAACATGATATCTTTGTTTCCTCTTTTGGGTGTGATACGGACTCAAGAGGCAATTACATTACTTACTGGGCCATCATGAAAGACAGTTTTGTTCATTGAGTATCAAATCTCAGCTGTTTTCCCTTGTGGGATCTTTGGTGTAGAATAGTATTTTGGTTGAGAAGTTGTAATTTCCTTTAGAAATGAGTTGAAGATTGTTTGTGTGTGTATCTGTGTGCTTGTTTGTGACACACATTGGAGCAGGGTACAGCTGCTTAAGTGGACACTGTGATGTGTCAGGGCAATTAAGACCTTGGGACACAGGCAGTGTCTCCAGGGAAGGTCACATTTGCATAATGTCCTCAAAGCTTTGTGTTTCTGTGTTAACTGACAGAGATGGACAATGACATGATGCCAGGCAGCTGCATGGAGGACAGAGCCACTGAAAATAGAGCCCACGTTCTTTCAGAATGACATCAGCTTCAATGATGGGACAGGGACAGGGCATCCAAAGAAGGAGAATGGGAATAGACAACAACAGCAACAACAACAACAAATTGCCAAGGAATTGGGATGGTAGATGATACTATTTGACCACAAAGGAAGGAGTCAAATGCTCTCATTATGTCAGCCTTTGAAAAACAGCCTGGCACTTGGTTGAGAATTTTTACTAAAGGTTAATGAGAGAAGAGATCGACTGGATTTAGGTTCAGCTAATAGTTCTGTTATTTTTTTTACTTGTCCACAACCTAAAATGCCACTTTTAAAAATCTGTGTAACCAGACCCAAATGTACCCCTCGCTTTTGTCCCATTGCGAGTTCACAAGAACAGTATCAGTCCATCCTTCTTATTCATCCTGTATTTTGTCCAGTTCTTCAAAAGAATCCACTCACCTGGGAAGGCACACATGTATGATGTGTTCTTGTTGTTGGGTGCCATTCAGTCAGTTCCTGCTCAGAGTGACCTTGAGTACAACAGGACAAAGCACTGCCAGACCTCACACCATCTCCACTGTTGTTGTTATACTTGCATGCACTTATCTATCCAATGCATTTCATGAAAGGTCTTCTGCTATTTTACTGATGTCTGTACACTGTATATACTAAGAATGATGGCCTTTACCAGGGTCAGGGCCCTCCGGAGAACATGCTCCAAGTACGTGAGATGAAGGTACTTCATCCTCACTTCTGAAGAACATGATGCTTGGACTTCCAAGACAAATTTGTTTGCTCTTCTAGCAAATAAATAAGTAACCAAAACCAAGCCCTCTGCCATCGAGTAGATTCTGATTCATTGCACACTACAGGAAAGAGTAGAACTGCTCCTTTGGGTTTCTTTGCGTGAAAGCTATACGGGAGCAGGCAGTCTCAATCAGTAGCACAGCGCAGCACTTACACACCAGTAGGCCTCCATGTTCTTCTGACAGCCCATAGAAAAGTCAGTATTCTTCACCAACACCATAAGTCAAGTGCAGCTGTTCTCCTGTGGTCATCTTTATGCTTTGTCCCACTTTCACATGCATCTGGGGCGATTGAGAACAGGATGAATTGCTTCAGGCACACCTTGGTTCTCAAAGTGACATTCCTATCTTTTGAGCAGATGTGCCCAATGCAACAAGTCATTTGATTTCCTAACTGTTGCTTCCATGGGAATTGATTGTGGACCTGAATATTATGAAATCCTTCACAGCATCATTTTCTTTATCCACATAATTTATTGTCTATTGGTCAAGTTGTGAAGATTTTTGTTTTCTTACCCTTGGTTGATTACCCATACTGGAGGTTGTAGTCAGAGGCACTAACTGATATTTCATAGAGGTGATGTGGCTATAGGTAAGTGTGTGTGTGTGGGGGGGGGGAGGGTTGTCATGAGGAGTGATTCCATCACACAAAAGAAGACCCACCTGTTTAAAGTATCTAGAGAATGTAATCTCCAGTTAATATTCATCTACTCCAACTTTCTCCTCTTTACTTAGTTGTGCTACAAGAGATATGTGTGTGGGTTTAGGTATGTTCTCACTAGTCCCACTCGTAAAGATTAAAGTTCAGTCTCCTTACCTTTTTCTTTATCATGCAATGCAATTTAGTCTTTGCTCCACAATTACTCACAGACAGAAAAAACTCATCCTCACTGCTATCGAGTCAATGCTGACGGAGAGGGGCCCTCTAGGATGGGCTAGAACTACCCAGGGTGCTCTTGACAGGAATAAAGAAGCCCTGTCTTTCTCCTGCAGAGTGGCTAGTGGTTTCAAACTGCAAACCTTGTGGCTAGCAGTCCAATGCATAACCTCTACACCACCATTGAGAGATGATAGATAGATAGATAGATAGATAGATAGATAGATAGATAGAGGTAGAGAAACAGAGAAACCAAAATACCAAATTCACTACCCTCAAGCCGATGCTGACTCCTAGTGACCCCATAGGACAGGGCAGAATCACCCCAGTGAGTTTTGAGATAACTGCTTACAGAAGTAGAAACCCCATCTTTCTCCCACCAATAGCGAATGCTAACTTTCTACCTTTATCACCATCTGTGCAGCAACTTTGATGGACCAATTACCTGGATGGCTCTTTGTTTCATCGGGGTTAAAAATATAGAGGTACCAGTACTACTACAACCTTTGTGTTCTTAACCCAGATGAAACAAAGGGCCCTCCAATTAATAGGATGTACCAACATGATTAGTGAGCAGTACATTTTTAAAGTACTTTTTTATTGTGATTTAGATAAAAGCTTATAGAGTAAATTAATTTTCCACTAAAATTTTGATACACATTTTTATTCTGTGACATTGGTTGACCTCAATGTAACAGCAAACTTCCAGATTTCTCTCTATTTCTATTTGTCATTTCCTGCCCTTTGTGCTATATTTGGGGGAAAATGCTGCTCTTTTGATACCTTACTGTGGATTTTTGTGAGGAGCTTGTTCCTTTCTCATTTTGCAATTTTCTTGGTAGGCCTGCTTATTGTTTGTCTGAAAGTTGGCCCCTGAGGAACTCTGGTCATTTTATGATTTAGAATTTCATTCTACCCCACCCCAACTCTGTATAGAACCTTCTGTTGTAACTCTTAACAGAGTCCTTGAAGTGGTAGCCAGCACCATTAAATTTTTAGGGTCTCAGGGTAGTGTCAGCAGGGGTTCATGTGGTCCAATAGTCCTTTGACGTAATTGTTTTCTTGAGACCTCGATTTTTTTTTATTGTCTTTGCTTCAGTGGAGAAGATTTCAGATCGCAGTCATTATTCATTCAAGCAGGATATAGAACATAGGGTCCCAAGCTTATTTAGCCTCATGGTATTTCTTTTGTAGAAAAATAATATTACTCATTGACTCCTGGCAATCAAAACTTTTGTATTACCTATTACAGGCTCTGATAAAATGTAGATGTCTGCTTTTGTAACTCACCCCTGACTCCTGATCTTCCCCAGTGGATGAGATTGCCCATCTTGGGGAACACTGAGTTGTAGAACATAGTCTTTGTGGACTATGTGAAGTCCATTGACCTAAATGTCTTCTGAGATGAAGACCTGAAGTTTCCAAACTCAGCAGTTCATTTCCTTGATGTCTTTGGTATGGTTGAGATATTTTCTTTCAGAATTTTACACTCCGACTTCTCTACTATATTTTTGGATGTATTTTCAGAGCAAACATATATGTAGGTGGAAACATCCTTGGTCAAATCTATGTGTACTTTTTACTGTATCTCCCATTTGCCTTCTCTCATCTGTTCAGCTTGCATGTCTATCTCCATATCTACCCCGAAGCATTGTTTATTATTATTATTATTTCCAGATTATGCTTGCCATAGTCTCTACCTTTTTTATTCTTTACTCTTGTACACATCTTTGTGTCTTTCTTTGCCTCAGTTCTGTTATGCTGACCTCCTCCCTATGGTATATTTTGCCTCCCCAGCGCCCACATGTACAGGATTCATTGACTTAGGTTGGATTCCCCAGAAGAAAACCCTGAGGTGAAGATTTTAGACACTTGTAGTTTACTCAGGTAGGGTTCCCTGGGAAGCAAAGAGAGAAGCTGAATAGAGAAGAAGAAGCCAAGCAAATGTGAAATCTTTGATTAATCCTAGACTTCGTCTTATCCTGTGGAATAAAAATTACAAGCCTTCATTTGTGACTTGAGGCAGGACCTCCATATGCTGCTTGCATCACTAATCCTTAGCCTTTATGTTCTTGTCCCTATCTTGTCTATGATCAAACAAGACCTCTAGTAGTCTATTGGGATTCTCTTCGAAGTATAGATGTGGGGTCTGCATTAATTGACAGTAAAGAACCATATCTGACCTTCTCTGGCTTCCCTGTTGCCCTGCGGCAGAGATCAAACATGCCTCCATGACCCACCCTTTTTAACCTGACACCAACAGTTCTTCTCACTCCACTCTACTTTTATACTGAGTCTGATCGCTTATTATAATGACCACACAGAACTCACAGACAATACTCACAATTTAAGGGGTTGCAAGGTGCCCATAGTTTAAGCTTAGCAACAATGAAGACACAGGCATCATCTCCCCAGCCAGCAGACACATATCCCTTGTTCTCAGCTACTCATCACAGCACCATACAAGATAACAACAATACAGTAATCTTACAGATGGGTCATGTCTGGCTATTACAGTAGGCTGTAAGTATGACGTGTTGGATTGATATTGGGAGTGGGGTGGGTGAAAACGGTTGAAGTTGGGTTGCCTTAACAACCCCTGCCACTTGAGTCCATTTGAATTTCTGAATTCTGGTCTGACAACCCTACAGGACTCAATGTCAGAGCATTTCTGGCATTTTTCTTGGTAATTTGCAGTTTCAATGGTTTCTGATCGACATCGCAGCATAAATTTTCTAGGTCTTATTCCTATTCTGCATTACTGAGATTCATTTCTACTTTTTTAATGATAATGAAGAGGATGATAAAATTTATACTTGCCCCTTGCTGAGTGTGTCTATGTGCCAGGCAACTTAGATACAATTTAGGGAGTTCCAAAATATTTGTGGAAAAATTCCATTATCTTTTAGTTCCATTTTCTATTAAATTTTTGAAACCTCTTTGTATTGTTTGCTTTTTTGCACTGGCATTGGTATTGGGTATCATTATCACCTCTTTTGAGTTGGAATTGACGCATTGGCAGTTGTTTCATTTTATGGATGAGAAAACTGAGGCTAAGCAGGATAATTAACACACAAATGTTCCTAAGGGTTTTCCCACTCTTTAGGCCTGTTACCTTTGGCTTAGTGTATCTGAAAACTCCCTATTCTTTTGCCTCTTAACTCATCACCACTTACTGCTCTCACATGGGCAAATGACTTTTGAGTTTTGCGTAGCTGGGGTTAAATTAAATGTGGCAGTCATGTGCTCGTATGTCAATTTCATGATTGGGGGTCTTGGGGTGGAGGCTAGCCTGTCAATCTGGAGATAGCCAATGAGTATGCAATGAGGCCTGTGTGGGCAAGGCTTCTCCTGAGAATTCTGGAAAGTCTCATGGTATTTCCCAATTGGAAAGAGAGACTTGACTGAGTCTCTGAGATGACAAACTACTGACAAGATGAGATGATAGCATGCTGACTGATTTTGATTCCTGGAGACTGGGAGCCAGAGGAGAAGCCCATGGGCTTGCCCTGATGGGATCAGATCTCTGGGTCTGAAGAAGTCTCCCAGAGCTGAGATACTTCTACCCCAGCTATATACACAAGACTCTGCACCCACTGGCCTATGATTGTGTTGGTGTCATTGTACACGCTTCATAAGTTGGAAGGAGACTTTAAAGACTGGTATCAGACATAAGGGCTAATATCTGACTTTTGACCTTGGACTGGACTGGGTTGGGATGCTTTCTCAATGTTCCATTCCTCTTGTATATAAACCTTTTCCTTATATGCACATGCATGTTTATGAATTTGTTTCTCGGGCTGAGCCCCGGTGGCGTAGTGGTTGTGCGCGGGACTGCGGCCCACTGGGACGGAGGTTCAATTCCAGCAGTGGGGCTGGGCCTCCTACTCCCACCACCGGAGAGCAGTGATGCCCCCCCCCCAAAAAAAAAAAGGTGAATTTGTTTCTCTAGTCTACCTGGGAAAACACATTAAAGCAAATGTGTGTGTGTGTGTGTGTGTGTGCGTGTGTGTTTAAGGTTAGTGGTAGATTAACTTCTTTATGGGACTTATGAATGATAATTCATTGCTTAGTCCCAGTGTGTTAACCAAGTGCAAAAAATGATAGTGGGCTCTCTCTTTCTCTGTCTTGCAGCCTAATGTTTTGTTGAACTGATGTTTTCTGTTCTCATTAAAGGCTCTTGGCACATCAAAAAGGTGTTTTAAAAATCACTCTGAGACTCAAAAGAGCAAACACAAGCACATTTTGATGTTTTCATAATGAGGTAGCTACTTCAGTTAATAGGCAGGCCACAGCACTGTGAGCAGAAGTGCCCCCAAATGGTCCACATAGATGAGTCTAGTGATCTCAGAGGCCCAGGAGAGCTCACCATTTCTCTGAAGCCATGGCTCCTGTGACACAGTTAAGGAAGGAAAACTGGGAGAAAGTTGTCTGCATTGGGACCAGTCTGGGCTGCTTTTATTTCCCCTCTAATGTTTAGATCCAACCTGTTTTAAGGCATTTCAGTTTTATTTTTAAAACTTAGGTCAGATTTTTTGATTGCTCTATATCTCAAAGTAGCAACTTCATTTACCGATAGCTTATGATTCCCGAGATGGTTGGTTGTGCAACAAATAATGCCAAATGTACTGGATCCAAGGAAATCTTGGGATCACATTAGAAGGTCCTGGATAGCCTGGAAGAAAAGGGATGGGTCATAACCTGGTCCTGAATAATCCTCATAATTGTTTCATTGGGGTTCATTTTTGCATTCCAGCCCATTCAGCATTGTCTTCCCCCTTTTCACTTTTCCAAGTGTCATGTCCTGTGCTGGAGACATGTCTCTCCCGTTGACCTGTCTGAGGTGTATGAGCCAGCACCTCACCCCCCCTTCCTCCTTCCCGGCCCTGAAGGAGCTTTCAGGGTCTACTTCTTCCTGACAGATTTATTTGTTCTTGCAGCCATGCCATGTTCCATAGTTTTCTCCAGCACTACAATTCAAATGCATCAGTTCTTCCTCAGTTTTCTTTACCCATTGTCCCAAGTTTGATGAGAGGCTCAGGGAAGATATTGATAGTCTCTAAACTCCTTTGATCTGTGTGCTGAGCAAATTACCTTCCAAGCTGGACTATTTGAGGAACATAGCATCAGGGTTGCAAGATGACTGATGAACAAGCTCCTATTTGCAGATGACACAACTTTACTTCCTGAAAGTGAAGAGGACCTAACACACTTACTTACTATAATTTAAAAATCATTTTATTGGGGGCACTTAGAACTCTCATAACATTCCATACATCAATTGCTTCTTCAAGGGTATTTGTACATATGTTGCCATCATCTTTTTCTCAACATTTGCTTTCTATATGAGCCCTTGGTATCAGCCCCACTTTTTTACCTCCTTCTCCCACCTCCCACCCTCATGACCCCTTGATAGATTATAAATTATTATTTTTTAATGTATTATACCAACTGCAGTCTCCCTTCACCAAATATCTGTTGTTCATCACCCCTTTTCTGGGGGGGAGTGTTACACATTGATCTTTGTGATCTGTTCCCCCATTCTCTTCTCCTCCCCACCCTTTCCTCTACCATCTTGGTATTACTACTCCCATTTCTGTTCCTGGGGGGTTTATCTGGCCTGGATTCTGTGTGTTATGTGCTCTTATCTGTACCAGTCTGCATGCTCTGGTGTAGCCAGAACTGAAAGTCATGACAGTGTGCAGTGAGGAAGCCTCAAAAAACCAGAGGGATATTGTGTTGATACACTCATTGACAAAAATATGAGAATACCAGTTTCAGGATAGATAACATTTCAATATGATGAATGCAAAAAATCTCATGACGGGGTCCATAAGCAACAGCATGTTATGTGAACCAAAGATTGATGTGATCAAGGTTTTGCTTTACTTGAATCCACAATCATCTCCCATAGACACAGCAGTTAAGCAATCGAGCAATGTGCACTTTTGGAGAAAATCTGCTACAAAAGACTTTTAAACATATTGAAAAGGACTAAGATGAACCAAGGTATTTTCTTTTTTTCTTTTTTTATTTTATTGGGGCCTCCTACAGCTCTTATCACAATCCATCCATCCATCCATTGTGGCAAGCACATTTGCACATTGATTGCCATTATTATTTCCAAAACATTTTCTTTCTACTTGAACCCTTGGTATCAGCTCCTCCTTTTCCATGCCCTTCCTTTCCCCACCCTCCCTCCCTCATGAACCTTTGATAATCTATAATTTTTTTTCATGTATTACACTGACCAATATCTCCCCTGACCTACTTTTCTGTTGTCCATCACCCTGGGAAGGAGCTATATGTAGATCATTTTGATCAGTTCCCCCTGTCCTCCCCACCTTCCTCTTCCCCTCCTTGTATCACTATTCTCATTGTTGGTCCTGATGGGTTTGTCTGTCCTGGATTCCCTTGTTTCCAGCTCCTACTTGTACCTGTGTACATCCTCTGGTCTAGCCAGATTTGTAAGATAGAATTGGGGCCATGATAGTGGGGGGAGGGAAGCATTGAAGAACTAGAGGAAAGCTGTATGCTTCATTGGTGCTAGACTACACCCTGATAAGAGCCAAGGTATTTTCAATTACCTCCCATAAAGTTATTTCCAAAAGCATGTGGAGAAATGAAATGAAGAGATAATGGAATTTTCCCACAAACTTTTTGAAGTCCCCTTGTGTACATGTGAAAGTTGGATAATAAGGAAGCAATATTGAAGAAAATTTGACAGAATTATGGTGTTGGCAAAAATTATTGAATATCCCACAGAAAAATACATAATCAATCTTGGAAGAAGTATAGTCAGAATGCTCTTTGGAAGGGAGAATAGTGAGACTTCATCTCATATGCTTAGGACAGGTTATGAAGGGGGCCCAGTCCCCTGGAGAGAGGCATAAAGTAAAAGATGGACAGAAGGACTATAATAACAGGGCACACATAAGAATGATACTCATACCCATCAGAATTATACTCATACACATCAGAATGATCAATAAGAAGGAAAACATTTAAAAACAGAAGACAGGGGGTGTGTTAGTCTGGATAGCCTAGAGGAACAAACAAATTTATAGACACACATATGGATATAAGGAAAAGGTTTATATACAAAAGAAATGGAACACTGAGAAAGCATCCCAACCCAGTCCAGTTCAAAGTCATAAGTCCGATATTAGCCCATATGTCCGATACCAGTCTATAATGCATACTTTCGACTCATGAAGTCACAGGTTAGTGGGTGCAGAATCCTGGCACTGACAGGGGTCTCCCCATGGCTCCTCACTTCCAGGACTCAGGGTTCATCAACAGCAAAAGCAGCTCATCGCTGGCAGAGGTCTCTATGTGGCCGCCCCAGCTTCAGAGGTATGGCTCCATTAGGGCAAAGCCGTGTGGTCTCTCCGCCGGCTCCTCCATCCTCTCTGAGACTAACTCCCAACCACTGGGGAAGACAGCTTCTCATTTTCATGAAGGAAATATCGCGAGATTTCCCTGAAGTCTCAGGAGAAAGCCATGCCCACATAGAGGCCTCATTGGCTACTCAATGGCTGTCTCCAGATTAACAGGCTAGACTCCACCCCTACATTTCAGTCATAAAATTAACATAAGCACATGACTGCCACAGGGGGCTAAATGGAGAGGAGTGGAATGGAAGTGAGGACAGAGGGACCAAGAGGATAAACAATGAAAGAAAATTAAGCAAAATTAAATCAGATAAAATTGTGATGGTGTTGTTGTTGTTGTTGTTGTTGACGACAACTTCCATAGAATCTGTTCTGACTCGTACTGACCCTATGTATGACAGAACGAAATACAGTCTGGTCTTGTGCCATTTTCAAAATTGTCCTTATGTTTGAGCCTTGGTTCCAGCTACCGGGTCAATCCATTCTGTTGAAGGTCTTCTTTTTCACTGTCTCTCTACTTTACCAAGCATGGTGTGCTTTTCCAAGGACTGGTCTCTCTTGATGGTATATCCAATGGGTGTGAGACAACACCTCACTCTCTCTGACTCTAAGGCTGGACTTCTAGACAGATTTATTTGTCCATGGTACATTCAGTACATTCAGTATTCTTCATCAGCACCATAATCCAAATGCACTGATCATTCTTTGCTCTTTCTTATTCAGGGCTCAACATTCACGTGTATATGACATCATTGAAAATACTGTGACTTGGGTCAAGTGCACCTTAGGTCTCCAATTGACCTCCTTGCTTATTAACATTTTAAAGGAGTTTGGAGTAATAGATTTAGCCAGTGAAATGTGTTAGTTGATATCTTGATCACTATTTCTGTGAGCCTTGGGTTGTGAGTCCAAACAAGGCAAAACCCTGACAGCTTCATCCTTTCCTTGTTTACTATAATGCTGCTTATTGTTCCAATTGTGGGAGTTCTTATTTTCTTTATATTGAGTCATAAACCCTTCTTGCACCCCTTGCTCTTTTTTGGAAAGTGCTTCAAGTCCTCACTTTCAACAAGCTAGTTTTGAATGCTGTGAGTAGACCTTAATTTGGGGTGTCTGCAATTAGAAGGAGGCACCCTGCGGTATAGTGATTACGCACTGCACTTCCATCTGCCCACTTGGTAGTTTGAAACCACCAGCTCCTCCATGGGGGAAAGACTGGACTTTCTACTCCAGTTCAGCATGAGTCTTGGAAACCCACAGGGTCAGTTCCGCCTTGTCCTATGACATCCCTACTGAGTCGGCCTCAACTTGATAGCACTGGATTTGAAGATAAAAGGAAAAGAAAAAATTTAAAAGTGCAAAAGGCGGAAGGAGCAGAGTATGAGAGGATCTTCTAAAAGTGAGGAGACCTATATCACAGAAGAGGAAATCACATTTATAAATCCTGCACTTCAATTCATCTATCTATTCAATCCATAAAAACATTTTCCCTCAATATTGCTACTGATGATGAGGAAAATAATCACAATGACTCCATTTGGTACAGATATTACTAGAATTATTGAAGAACAGGAAATAAGCTAACCATTCCTGCTTACTAAAGTCTCAAAAGAAAAAGTCATGTAATTTTGTTGATTGTGTTCTAACTTCTATTTAACACAGGGCTGCCTTTGCACATTTTTTGTTTGCTTTTCAATACATCATAGAAAAGACTATTTAAAATATTATCTTTAACACCCGTGGATAATTTAATCACAGTTGAGTGATTTTATTTTCTCTATGTTGGGTATCTTCATTCTTCACTGCAATTGACATACTTGTCAAAGAAGAAAACCAAAAAGACACTCAAGTGAGAAGCTATCCCAAGTCTGTATTTTCTACTAATGACGCTGCTATCACTTTCTATTAGGAAACTCAGGTTTGACCCCTGTGACCAAAACTTCTCCTAATAAAAGGCCATTGGAAGCAATTTTGGGAAATCATAAGGGAATGATTTTGTGCCAAAGAAGAGATGGACACAGAGACTCAATGACCTTTGAGATTTTTGAAAACATAAAAATGTAGACCAGAATTCTGATATTTTTATGGTATCTTTGACTTCAACTGCTAGTGGTGAAGGAAATTCCGTCTGCAGTTGTTGGTCCAAAGTGGAAGCTAGTGAGAGTTATAGTTTCTTTTACTTATTTCATGGGTTTATAACATGGAGAACTGTATTTTGTTCCCAAATGTTATTCTTTTTGGAATAGCTCAAACAAACAAACAAACAAACAAAACCTTACTCACTGCTGTTTAATCCATTTCAATGCATAGTGACCCAGTGGGACAGAGTACAACTGCCCTGTGTTTTTCACACTACAACTCTTCAGGGGAGTAGAAAACCTCATCACTTTCCTGCAGGGTGGCTGGTAGTTTCAAATTGCTGACCTTAAAGTGAACAAGATCTGTGCACCAGGGCTCCTTTCTCTGGGAAGAGTTGCATCTAAAGAGAAAATCAAGGACTATAGAGGTTTCAGAGACCCAGAAGCACTTCATGTGGTCCCTGCTTTACACTATTTATTTATTTATAAATCATTTTATTGGGGGACTCATATGACTCTTATCTCAATAAATACATATTTCTATTGTATGCAAACCACATTTGTACGTTTGTTGCTACCATCGTTCTCAAAACATCCTCCTACTTAAGCCCTTGGTATCAGCTCCTCATACTTTCCTCTGTCCCCACTCCCTCTCCCTCAAGAACCCTTGATAATTTACAAATTATCATTACTTTTTCATATTGTACACTGTTCAATGAGTCACCTCACCCACTTCCCTGTTGTCCGTACATATGTAGAAGGTTATATATAGATCCCTACACTTGGTTCCCCCTTTCTACTCCACCTTCCCTCCACCCTCCCAGCATCAACACTCTCGTCACTGGTTCTGCATAGATATCTGTCCTGAATTCTCTATGTTTTCAACTCCTGTCTGTACCAGTGTACATCCCTGGTCTAGTCAGATTTGTAAGGTAGAATTGGGATCATGTTGCGGGTGGGGTGGGTGGGAGGGGAGGAAGCATTTAAGAACTAGAGGAAAGTTGAATATTTCATTGTTGCTGCACTATACCCTGACTGGCTTGTCTTCTCCCTGAGACCCTTCTATAAGGGGATTTCCCATACCTACAGATGGGCTTTGGATCTCCAATCTGTACTCCCCCTCATTTATAATGATATAATTTGTAGTTCTTTGATGTCTGACACCTCATCCTTTTGACACTTCATGGTCACAGAGGCTGGTGTGCTTCTTTCATGTGGGCTTTATTGCTTCTGAGCTAGATGGCCACGTGTTTACTTTCAAGTCTTTAAGACCCCAGACACTGTATATTTTGATAGCTGGACACCATTACCTTTCTTCACCACATTTGCTTATACACACATTTGTCATTAGCGATCACATCAGGAAGGTGGGCATGCAATGTTATGATTTTTAGTTCTTTGATGTCTGATAACTGATCACTTTTGGGCCCTTTAAATAGCTCCTTTATCATTCCCTCTGCCTGCCCTCTGCCTCCATAGGACTCTGAGAAAGCAATGACATGTGTAGTTCTTGCTGCACCTAAAAGTTGAGAGCTGGATTCCATAAGGAAGACAAAAGTGCAAGTGATGAAATGATGCTGCCTTTGAAGTCCAGTCTATTCTTGAGTGTCTGTGTCTTTTGAGTCCAGAGAAACAAAAATTCATGCCTTTAGTTGTTCCCCAATAAGACTTGAAAAGTATTGCTGAACTGATTATCCAGCTAAATTATTAAAAACAAAAATGACAAACCCAATCTCAACAGTAAATTCTATTTTTATATTCTTGAAAAATAAGATTGTATATTTAAAAGCAACAGCAACAACAACAAGAGAGACAAACTCACATCCATCGAGCTGATTTAGACACATAGGGACCCTCTAGGACAAAGAAGAATTATTGGAAAAAGTAGAACTGCCCTGTTTGGGTTTTTTTTTTTTAGTAATTTTATTGGGGGCTCTTACAGCTACTACAACATTCAGTACATCATTTGTATCAAGCACATTTGCACACATGTTACCACATACATTTCCAAACATTTTCCACTTGAGCCCTTGGTACAAGCTCCTCTTTTAAAAAAATAAAACAAAAAAAACCCCCTCCCCTTCCCCCGCTTTTTTTAATGAATCATTTTATTGGGGGCCCATACAGCTCCCATCACAATCCCTAACAACATTAGTTGTATGCAGGCCACTTTTACACACCCATTGCCATCATCACTCTCAAAACATTCTCCCTCCCTCCAGGCCTCCATTATCAGCTCCCTATATTAGCCTTCCTACCCCCTCTTCCCCTTGAACCCTTAGTAATTTACAAATTATTTTTTCTTCCTGTACACTGTACAATGTGTCCCAATACTCACTTCCCTGTTGTCCGTGTCCCAGAGAGGAGGCTACGTGTAGATCTCTGAAGTGGGTTCTCCCTTTCTATTCCTCCATCCCTCCACTCTCCTGGTAATACCACTCCTATTACTAGTCTTGATGGATCATCTATCCTAAGTTTCCCATGTTTCCAACTTCACTGTACATCTCCTGATCTACCTGGATTTATATGGTAGAATTGGGGTCATGATAGTGGGTGGGAGGCAGCATGGGAACTGGAGGAAGGTTGCACATTTCATAGCTCCTACCCTGTATCTTAACTGGCTCATCTCCTCCTTGTAACCCCTCTGCAAAAGGATGTCACCTCACATATTGATGGGGTTTGGGTCCCCAATCTGTACTCCCCCTCATTAATAATAATATAATTTTAGCTCATTGATGCCTGACACCGGATCCCTTCACCACCTCATGATCACACAGGCTGGTGTGCTTCTTCCATGTGGGCTTTATTGCTTCTGAGCTGAATGACCGCTTGCTTACTCAAGCCTTTAAGACCCCAGACGCTATATCTTTTGGTAGCTGGGCACCATCAGCTTTCTTCACCATATTTGTTTATGCACACATTTGTCCTCAGCGATCATATCAGGAAAGTGAGCATGCAATGTTATGCTTTTTAGTCTTTGAAGCCTGATATCTCATCCCTTTGACTCCTCATGATTCCACAAGCTAATGTGATTCTTCCATGTGGGCTTTGTTGCTTCTGAGCTAGATGACTGCTTGTTTACTTTCAAGCCTTTAAGTTCCCAGATGCTCCATCTTTTGATAGCTGGGCACCGTCAGCTTTCTTTGCCACCTTTGCTTATGCACACTTTTGTCTTCGGTGATCATGTCAGAAAGGTGAGCATCTTGGAATGCCAATTTAATAGAACAAAGTGTTCTTGAACCGAGGAGATACTTGAGTGGAGGTCCAATGCCCATCTATTGTCCTACTACTAACCCTATAATTATACACATTAATCTCTTTCCCCATCCAGTTATAAATATATGCCCCTATGTACATACCTGTATTTGAACCTCTATAAATGTTTATTATCCCCCAGTTCCTTCCTCTATTTCCATTTGCTTCCCTCTTGTCCCATTATCACGTTCACTCTCCATTTGGGTTTCAGTTTTTTTTCTCTGTTACCTTAGTCTTAATCCATCCCTATTGGCCTTATCTCACCCACCTTGTCCTGCATATTTATCAATTGTTATTCCCTTTTTCCTGGGCTGGTTGACATCACCACCTTTCCTTCTCCTCCCCCTCTTAAATGTCCCCTACCCTGGAACCATCAGTCCTGTCATTTTTGCCTCCAACCTCTTTATCCAGTCTATCTTGTCTAGATAGACCTGTACAGGTAGCAATATGTATAAGAAAAGTCTCCTAAAATGGAGCAACTTAAGCAAATAAATGATAACAGCAGCAAGAAACCCCCTCAATGTACTGTACAATATGTAACAGAATAATAAAAATAAAAACAAATATAAAATAATAGCAATATAAAAACCTGTATGAAGTTCAAGGTCTGTAGTTGACCTCCTAGAGTGACCCTTGGTTCAGTTGGATGGGGTGCCAATACCCTGGCCCCAAAGTATATCCTTGGCACTCCATCTGTGACTCTACGCTCTGTTGCACACTCTTAGTGCTTTGTGTTGGTGTGCTTGTGTCCGACAGGTTATAATCTTGACCCCGCTTCTTCTTCCTGGCCCTTGGGTCAGCGAGGGTAGGCATATTTCATAATGGGGCCGGCCGTGCAGTCCTCTTTGTGCATTCGCTGTTCTGAGTGGGATTATCGTCCTGAAGGCTCGGTGGGCAAGGATGCTCGTCATTCTCTCTTCCTCCCCTTTCATTTGTTCTCATGTGCTCTGGTCAGGCATATCTCACTCCCTAAGCTTCAGCTTCAGTGCTGGCCTCCAAGGCAACTTCCTATGGTAGAGAGGTGGCTGCCCCTATAGTTGGGGTTGGGGTTGTGTTCTCAGGTCCCTTCACTGGTTCTCCACTCCATGCTGTCATGATGCATTCACATCCTGGGTCTCTGGGTTTAAGTTTGGTTCCTCTTTCCTGATCTCCAGGAGTTCCGGGCGTGAGCTTCCTATCTGGCCGCCATCTTCCCTTGCTCCCCGTTTGGGTTTTTAATACTATGATTTCCCTTTTCTGGAAAAGGGATTTCCTTTTTCCCTTTTATTATTATTTTATATGTATATTTCTTACCAGCATAGCAGCTTGTGGTTTCAAACTGGTGACCTTAACTGTTTGCAAACCAAGAGGAAAACCATTATACCACCAGTACGGCAAAAGAGAAAATTTAAAAGAGGATATTACAATTTGGTTTTTATTTTGAGTTCTGCCCATAGTTTCCAATATTTAGAAGAAGCTAAGAGTCTATTGTTTCTATTTGCCTAGAATGGATGCAGTTTGTATCTGCTGTCCCAGTGTCCTATTGAGTTAAGTAGGTTAGTACACTGAATGGTGCCCTGATTTGGATGCTCAGTGTTACAGTTACCCTATTTTGATCCTCTTCATCTTGACCCCCTTATTGAGTAGCATGTTATGGAAAACAAGTGTTAGGCCCAGTTCTGTCACATATAAAAATATTTATCAGTAAGCAAACACAAAAGCCTTTATAGTGTCCATTTTCAATGGTTGAAGATTTCTGTGGCTCTTACAAACCCTCTAGCAGTAGTTTGTCTAAGACTTTTTCTATTTAAAGAGAGAATCTTAGAGCCCTGGATTTTGGCTGCTAATCAAAAGATTGGTCCTTCAAGCTCATGGCACCTGTTTGCTGGGAGGAAGACCACTTGACCCGATTCTGTAAAGATTACAGCCTAGGAAACTCCATGGGGCAGGGTGACTCTGTCAGATGGCACCACTATGACTTGGAGTTGTCTCAACAGCATCCCCAAACAACACTATTTAATTGAACAGATATATCACGCTTTCTTTTTCCAAATTTCCTCTTGGTAGATATTTCATTCCCCCACCTCCAGTTCGTTGCAGTTACATACAGTGCTGCCATTCAGAGCCCTGTTGTACCTGTCATTGTGCTTCCATGTGCCACACAGATTTCATCATATTATTGTACGAATTCATAATAAAACATACCTGAAAGCAGGTAATGGATAAGTAAGCCTTCGATACAACAACACTTCATTGCTGTACACCTCCCTGGTCCAAGTGATTATAATAAAGAACTGTAGACACTCAGCCTGACCCCCGGACAGTGACAACTGCTCCATACCATGTTCTCACCTCTTCTCCACTGGTTCTATGCAATGATAGGTGGTAGTACGATGGTAAAGTTCTTCTTAGCAAACTAGGTGGCATCCTTGCAGTTAATTGGTCTCTGGATTGGAATCAGGGAAACTAAACATTTGAGCCTGGTATTTTGTACCTTATATAAGTGAAGAGCTGAAATTTTATTAGCCTGTCCCCCCCCCCCTTTTTTAAGCCTATGATCTAATTCATTGATTTGGCTGTTTGTCAAGAAAAATGCATTTTTCTTGCTTTTCTCATTATGTTGTCTTGAGACATGCACTGAAATGAAATTATTGGATATGGCTCTTCTAGCCATAGTCTTTACAAACTCCAGCAAGTGACTCAGTGCAATCACGTAAGTAGGGTAGACAGAGCTCTAAAAGAGGTGATTGGTCGGTTTTGCCATCCTACTGATTAGAAAGAAGGCCACTTCAGCTCTAGGAAGAAAAAGCATCCTATGAACATCAAGAAAAAAGACCCATGATGGGAACATGGGTCCGATTTCTGAGTGTATGGTGGGGGGGAGGGGAAGGGTAGTGGCAGGGCCAACAGAAATGGCAGCACCTAGACCTGGAGGCAAAGCTGAAGGTTTCCCAGACTGAGGAAGGGGTAAAGCTGAGTGCCTTCTAGCAGCAGACTGCCTTGAAGAACGGGAAGCCCTTTGGGCATTTATCAGTGTCACAGGAACATTGTAACTTCCTCCTGAGCAGGGCAGAGACCAAGTACCAGAAAGAGAAATGCTTACCATCATGACTGAGCTGAGGTGCTGATGACCAAAGAACTGTATACGTAATGCTTCTTGATTCTGATTTGCAACATGTTCACTTCCTTGATAAGCCCCCATGGCTGGGAATATTGCCAGTGAGTTTTATTGGCCTTTGCCATGTGTACTCAAACACCAGCAGAGGAGTTCTGTGGTAAGGCAAGTTGGCGGTGGAATAGGATGGGGAAGTCTGGAGGCCATAGGCATCTCTGATCGCTGCCTCATGACCATCGGCTGTGAGCTGGCATGTGCTTGGATTCTCCTCCTCCTTGCAGAAGTTCAAGGAGATCACCTGTGGTTTCCACACCATTTGCTCAGGGTGCCACCTATGACAGAGGGAATTCTGGATCTCAATTCTAAGATATGCAGCAGTTTCATGCTGCTAGAACGATGGCCCCTGCAAATTATTACCCTGAGAAGCTAAGACACAACTATTTTTGCATGTGGTAAAAAATACCCAATTCTCTCAAACAGTAATTGTAGGTCATAAAGTCCTTCAAATACTGTTCTTCCTCTCTGTTTAACATATTTGTTTATTTTTAAAATTCCCAATGAGGACATTCCTTTACAGAAGGGTTGTGGGGAGGAGCTGAGCCAGTCAGAGTTCAGTGTAGCACCGATGAAACATACATCTGTCCTCTAATTCTTTAATGCTGCCTGTCTTCCCACCCCCATCCCGATCCCAATTCTACCTTACAAACCCATGCAGACCAGAGGACATGTACTGGTACATTAAGGAACTGGAAACACAGGGAATTCAGAACAGATGACCACCTCAGGATCAGCTGTGATACGAGGAGGGTGGAGGGAAGGTGGGGTAGAAAGGAGGAACCGACCACAAGGACCTACATATAGCCTCCTCCCTGGGGGACAGACAACAGAAAAGAGAGTGAAGCGAGGTGTTGGACAGTGTGAGACATGACAAAATACTAATTTGTAAATTATCAAGGGTCATGAGGGAGGGGGACAGAAATGGAGGGGAAAATGAGCTGATACCAACGGTTTAAGTAGAAATCAAATATTTTGAGAATGATGATGGCAACAAATGTGCTCAACACAATGGAAGTCTATGGATTGTGATGAGTATGAGCCTCCAATAAAATTATTTTTTAATAATTCCCAGTGGAATGCTAAAGACATTATTAAAACAAAACTGCAGCTGCATTTTTGTAATGTGATTCTTGATAGATACCCAAGAGCCTGAAAAAGGAATATTTTAAACTACTTACAACTAAGCAAGGTCATTTTGTATGATTTGGGACTGTAATCTTTAAAAATAGTTTTATTGACACATAATACACGTATTATATCAATTACATCAAGAAAAGCTGCATGATCATTATTACACTTAATTTTAGAACTTTTTCTTTTCTTCCATATTCATTGTTATTAGTGCTCCATTTTCCAACAGTACCCCAAGAAATTATTCATACAGTTCCTGTTTCCATAGATTTTCCTATCCTGGATTTTATATACAGAAAAAGACGCCGAGAAAAGAGCCAAACAGAAGAATAAACCTAACAATAATAACAAAGTAGCAGATGAAAACATCAACTGAATAAAAAATAAAAAAATATTAAAAACTAGGTCCTGAATCAAGACCAATGGTCTGTGGTAGGTTTTGGTTTCAAACAGGAGCCAAGAGCCATGTCTTCCTATAGTCTCTTGGCTCTTCAGTACCCCAGAGGAGAATGGCCGGTTCAGTTGGGAGAAACATAGTGTATAGAAATAATGCCTTGTTTTTTAAATCATTTTATTGAGATCTCTTACAATGCTTATTACACTCTCATACATCCAGAAATTATTAAAAGCTAGAAAAAAATTAAAATGAGTCAAAGGAGAGATCAAATGATTAGGCTATATTTTGACCTAAATAAATTTACCATTATAGACTTTACCATATTCTCTGTCTGATAGCAAGTCTATTCACATTGCTGTACTACAGTGGGATAACTCCCCCACCAAATGGATTTTTTTCAATGCTGTGTATTTAACTTTTTCTTTTTGCAAAACAACATTATTACCTTCAAATTGCTCTTCATTACATTTAATGTATTTGTCAAATCTGTGATTTCATTCTTGGAAACATTTTTCAAACCCTCTTTACTTTTTCTCCCCTTCATCTGTGTTGTCAAATTGACATCCTTTCAGGTCCCTCTTCATTTGTGAAAACAAAACTAATTTGCATGGAGTGAGGTCAGGTGAATGTGCAAGGGACAAGAGAACCATGCTGTGTTTTTGTTTTATTTTGTTTTGGCCCTCAAATGATGCACTGAGGTGGTTGCATGAGCAGATACATTGTCATGGTGGCAAAATCAGCCTCTCTTCTGCCACACGTCAGGTCTTTTGTGACATACTGTTACGCTATCTTTTCAGAACCTCAAAATAGAAAGCTTGATTAGCAGTCTGACCTGGTGGAATGAACTCCAAATGCACTATGCATCAACAGACATTTTCATCTATTTGGGAAATTGACACATGTATGAGGTTTGTCATCAATCAGCATTTCGTCTTTTTTGAAATGAGAAAACACTCGTACAATCATTTTTCCCATAGTGCTGTCCTTGTAAACTGTGTTCCACATCAAAGAAGTTTCTGTGGCATTTTTCCCAGGCATGAAACAAAATTTCACTGCTGCACACGTTATCTGAAATTGACAAACACAAAAAAATGTGGCTTGAGTGAAACTTCTTTTACAAAAAAATTCACTGTGACCAGCAAGTCCCTTTCCATGCCTGGATGCACTACTTCAGAGTGAGTTGCTCTATGTTTACCTTGTGAGGAAAAAGGGTACTACTAGGAAAACTCTGATCTGCCCAGTGCAATTCCATTTTTGGGGTATCTTTTCATATAGTCAGTGGGACTTACTTGAATTAATATATGTGTAGATCCTTGCAATTGGATTTTGGGCTTCCACTGTCCTCCATAGCCTACAAACAAAGTGGTCACAATTTAAAGCTGGTCCTGCAAATTTAGATTTGCCAGTCATCCAGATTTTTTAGTCAATTCATTCTTGGGATCTCACAGTAGTGGAGACTGATGATCATTCATATGATCCACACATCTACTAGGCTAATTTTATCCAAGAGTGTCTTTCATCACTCTTCTTTCCTCCAGCTGGGGAGAGGCAAGTAGTTACATCTTAGATGGCTGCTCACTAGCTTTTAAGAACCAAGCTAATATTCACAAAAGCAAGGCATAGGACATTGTCTTTGTGAACTATCTTCTGGCCCTGTGACTCATACTGACACAGGCTCATATTTCTGAGGCTCTAGAGCTATGGGGGGAGGAGATAGCCTCATCTTCCTCCCGTGGAGTGAAAGACCAAGGCCAACCCAAACCCCCCTGACCTGGGCTTCTCTGTCAGACTTCAATATGTATTTGCAGATGTGCTTTCTTCCTCTCCTTTCCACACTCCTCCAGCCTGTGTGTCTTTGGAGGCACTTACTTATAGTTGACCACCAGTGCAGGGTTATATATATTAGAGTGCTTATCGCCAATGCCTTGCACTCTTGCAAACCTTCCAGTGTCTTCTCCAGCCTTCACATTGGCTTTCCCTCTTCACTGTTATTGTGTACTGCCTTCCCTGCTCAAATAATTGATCCTCTTTCTGCCCTCTACCCAGTGGCTTTCTTCCTCCCTTTTCTTCCCAGTACTGATAATCATCAATGAATGCTTCTTTTTACTGGGAAAGCCTTTATTTGACTTTTTATAATTATAATCTCATACAAGATTTTGTCCTTTCATAATTGACTAGTTGCACTCAGCATTGTGTCTCCTCTAAGTTAGTTCATGATATGAGGTATTTCACAGATTCATTGTTATTCTTTAGGGTTGTGTAGTAACGCACTGTGTATATGCACCAAAGTTTATCAATTAATTCTTCCACTGATAGGCATTTAGATTTTATTCTTTTTGCTCTTGTGTAGAGTGCTGTGCTGTAAATGGGTGTGTATCTAGCTACATGGATCTTATGACAAGTTAGCCCTTGCTGTTGAGTTGATGCCCACCTGTGCCAACAGCATATGTGTTGGATTACAACAATGCGTAATTTTTTAAATGTTTGGAAGTCAGTCACAGGTGTCTCTGGGTAGATTCAAACTCCCAATGTTTTGGTTAGAAGCTGAGTCTTCTAACTGTTCTATATACATAGAGAAGCCTGGTGGCACTGTGGTTTAGGCTGATAACTGCAAGCTTGGTGGCTCAAACCCACTCTGGGAGAAACATAATACTGTCTTCTCTTTCTTTCTTTTTTTTTTTGTGGGCGTCACTGCCTCTGGTGGTCATGGTGCTACCCAGTGCCGCTCCTGAGAGCTGCCGCTGGATTTGAACCGCCAAGCCCGTGGGCCTCAGTCCCTCACTCAACCACTTTCACCACCAGGGCTCAGCCCAAGACTGTCTTCTCTTGTAGAGATTTATCGTCTAGGAACATCTTTAGAAGTCGGGGATGAATATGACTTGGAATAGATTTGGTGACCATGAGTTGTTTTGACTTTCCAGATAAGGATGTCTAATATATATTATAAAAATGTTAAATGATATTTAGTTGCTCCATGGAAGACTCTATACCATGCTTATTTCTTTTGTTTTGCTCCCCCAATTGCCACTTGATCCATGTGAAAGTTCTAAATGAGCACAATGAAGTGTTCCCAAATTCCCATCGTCCTGAGGGCCATCCACAGTTTCCTATGATTCACACCTTCAAATGCTTTTGCATAGTTAAAAAAAAACACAAGTAAACATCCTCCTGGTAGTCTCTGCTTTCAGCCACGATCAGTCTGAGATCAGAAATGACATTCTGTGTTCCACATCCTCCCTTATATCTGGCCTGAACCACTGGCAGCCCTCCACTGATGTACCATTACAATCATTGTTGGATGACCCCCAGGAAAACCTTATGTGTGTGATATCAAGAATACCATTCCACAACTTGCACGTTCTGTTGCTTCACCCTCCCTGGAATGTGTGCTTTGTCTCATCCGCTTTGGCCATGTTGGCAGGAGAGACCAGTCTCTGGAGACGGACACCATGCTTGGTAACGTGGAGGAGCAACAAAGAGGAGGAAGAACCCTGACAAGATGAACCGGCACAGTAATTGTAATGATGGGCTTAAACCTAAGAATAATTGCGATGATGGTACAAGACAGGCCAGTGTTTTGTTCTGTAATAAAGAGGGTCATTATGATTTGGAACCAATTCGGTGGCATCGTACAGAGAATGACTCCCAAAGGCTACAAAACCTGATTTCAAAAATATTGCAGGCTAGAAAATTCTATGGGGCAGTTTTACTCTGCCCTGTGGGGTCATGATGACTAAAAATGGACTTGATAGCACCTAACAGCAAAACACACACACACACACACACACACACACACGTGCGCACACTTTAAAATCCAGTTTAATCAATTGCTCTCTATAGCACTTCATTTGAAGCAACCTTGACTCCTACATGCTTATGTTTTTGTTTTCTCCTATCTGTTGCTCCCCCAAAGGCAATCAACCTTTATTCAACAGCCTTGCTTCTGACCTTGGTAGTTGTACATATTTGTCCACACATACACATATATGGATCTGCTCTAGGGTCTTGTTTTCCTGTAGAACCTCTGGCAGGATTCTAGCAATATCTTGTTAAAGATAGAAAAGCCAGAGTTCTTGTGTTCAGGAGACAGTCTGTTGGATTTGGGGTCCGTGCTCATAACATCTCAGTATTGAGGAGGTGGATGAGATGAGCACAAGGCTCAGTAGGAGCGCTGTAGTCCCAGCTTCTCTGGAAAGCCAGTGGAGCCATTATGGTTGGGGGAATAACAAAGTGCCACTTCAGGACTCTCTTCCAGTGACATCCCTCTCACTATCCTACATCTGTGGAGGCCTGAGCTTTCACCAGGCACTGTGATGTCCAAATAATTGAGTCTTGCTGAACAATTCCTGATTCCCAGCTCAACAGTAATGACAGCTATAAAAAAATAGCTGACAACAAACCATTGTTATTATTTAATATTTGTAGAATGTCAACAGCATGATTGGTGCTTTGGAACACTAGGAATACAATACTAAGAAAGGTTGGTGACTTTGCCTGTGGCGTCACGTAATCAGAAGCAACTAGAACATTTAGCTCATCCTCCTGAAAGTGACTGGATATAGTTGTGAATTCAGTGATTTGGTCGTCTGCGCACTTCCTTTGTGGGTGTTTCATATTCTATAGCTTAGTGAGTCTCAGACTTGATACACATTAAAATAACACACACACACACACACCTGCCAACTTACAGTCCCTCTCCAAAACTCTGATGTAATAGGTGTGGGGGATGCTTTCTGTATTAGGATAATTATCACTCCTCTATGTGATTTCCATAGGAGCCATGGTTTTTGTTGAGCTACAATATGATTTTAGTTATTTGTTTTTTAATCCACTGCTCTGGATAGACTTCAGTAGAAACAACCCCGATTTCTACATGCTCTTTTTTTTTTCTTTTCATAGAGGTGATCTCATTTAATTTTTACAACCATCCAATGTACTTCTTTCATATTTTACATTCTACACCCACTTTTCTTTTGTTCATTCTCCTAGGGGGGGTGGCATGGGGGTTATGAATTGATCATTGTGATCAATTTCCCTTTTCTTTCTCTTCTGCCCCTACCTTCCCTTTACTTTCATGGTATTACTGTTCTCACTATTGGTCCTGAGGGGTTTATCTGTCCTCAATTCTGTGTGCCAAGAGCTCTTATCAGTTCCAGTGTACATGCTCTGGTCTAGTCAGATTTATAAGATTGAACTGGGGTCATGACCATGGTGGCAAGCAGTGGAGAGGGTGGGGGGGTGGTGGGAGAACCATTAAGGAACTACAGGAATGTTGTTTGTTTTGTTGGTGCTATACTACATCCAGGTTGGCTCGACCCTTCCTGATAACTCGTCTGTGAGGGGATGTTCAACTATCTACAGATGGACTTTGAGTCTCCATTCTGATCCCCTATTCACATAGAAATGATTGTTTGTTTTGGGTCTTCCCATGCCTGACACCCAACCTCATTGGGACACCTCATGATCACATGGTTGATGTGCTTCTACTATGTGGGCTTTGTTGCTTTCCTGCTAGATGACTGCTTGTTTAATTTAAAGCCTTTAGGACCCAAGATGCTATATCTTTTAATAGATGGGCACCATTAACTTTCTTCACCACATCAACTTATGCATGCCCATTTTGTCTTCAGCGATTGTGTTGGGAAGATGAGCATCACAGAATGCCAGATTATTAGAATAAAGTGTTCTTGGGTTGAGGGAGGACTTGAGTAGAGGCCCAATGTCCATCTGCTACCTTAATACCTAGCCTATAAATATATGTACATAGACCTATATCCCCACATTACATATTTACATATGTGCATGCCTGTGTTTATACCTCTATAAAAGCCTTTGCCTCCTAGTTCTTTCCTCTATTTCCCTTAACTTTCCTCCTGACCCACGGTTTCTTTTGTCTGCATCTTTTGCAAGAAATCAACGAACCTTATTAATAGTTTCATTTGCCAGCAGTTTAAGTGGAAGAAAGCTATTCTTCCTTTTCCAGGTCACAGCTGGATTTTAAGGAGGGACTTTTGAAAATAATGGCTTGTCTCTTACCAAAGTTGTGGATGTAATGCTGCAGATTTTAGGCAAATAATTTTAGACAAACAGGGCTCTACTTAATAATATGGGTCACATTCATACCTCCAGTCTGTTAGATTAAGAGGGTGCATGGAAAAGCCTCATTCAAAGTCTCTACATCTTACTTTCCAAACCAACTTTGTGTCCCTTTTTCAGATCAGAGTTTTTCCTCCTGTTGTGAGGCCTTTTTAAACTGACCCATTGAGTGGAGATTGACTGTTGATACTACCATATCCTTCTGTTCCTTCTCATTCCAAGGAAGTGTTGGACTTTTTCTAGGTTCTAAATGCCAGGCTATAAGAAGTATCTATTTAGTCCAATTGCAGGCACCTCAAAACTATGGCAGATGCAAACTATGGACACACCAAATATTAGCATTTGCCTACCTCCCCAAGTTTCGAGAGTAGACTGTGCATCTGGTTATCTATTGTTAGATGATAAATTATGTCAGAATTTAGCAACTGAAAACAACAAACATTCATCATCTCAGACAGTTTCTGAGGCTCAGAGAGAAAATGTTTACCTGGGTGCTTCTGTCTCAAAATCTCTCATCAGGGTGCAGTCAAGGTGCCATCTGAAGGTTTAACTGGGGCCAGAAGTACTACTTTCCAGCACTGTGGCCATTAGCAAGCCTCATTTGCTTATTGATTGGTGTTCCAAAGACTCAATTTCTTACCATATGGGTTTGGCCATAGGGCTGATCATGATATGGCCACTGACTTATTCCAAGGTGAATGATGAGAGAAATGAAGAGATAGATCAAATGTGGCAGTGCCTGCTGTACTTTCATTTTGAAAATAGCATACTAACATCTCTACAATATTTTATTTATCCACAGACAAGCACTGGTACAATATAGGAGGAAACTACTTACAAAAGTTAATAGGAACTGGGATCAAGAGAGGACATATTGAAAACTGGCTGTCATAACTGGACTGATTTAAGGGATGGAACTGTGGGATTAGGGTTTAGCTGCTACTGCAAGTCTGTAGTTCAAATCCACCAGCAGATCCACAGGAGAAAGACGAGGCTTTCTAGTTCCATAAAGATCGATAGTATCAGAAGCTACATATGGTATCGTTGTGAGTTGGAATCAATCTGATCTTGTTGGATTTTCTGTTTGAGTGAAGGAGGATTTTTGATGAGATTTATCACTTTCCTTAGTTGTCTGTTGTGCCTGTCTTGGTCCAACAAAGGAAACTCATGAAAGTGAATGTTCTTGTCACTGGCATATTTCTGGGCAGTGGCTTCTAACAATTCACAAACCTTCCACTCTGTGATAGAACATGGTCATCCCCAAGATGGAAAACGTTTATCAGGTCTGCTATGATTTGACTTGTTTGGAATATAAAGAAACAGCTTGTATTTTGTATCTAACCTTCAGCCATACATTAGTCTAAATTTTTTTGGTAATTATCTCTATAGTTTAACTCTAATCTGAACTGATAACAGATCCTACCATGCCAGAGATTATGCTCGTAAATAAAAATTGTGAATTATTCAAGGGAGCATGATGATATCCTGAACTAGAGATGGTTGCATAAGTTCAATATATTTGAAGAGGATAGGACCACTGGAATCCTTGACTCGTCAAGGGTCCTTTTGGCTGTTGCTCTTGTCTCATTTTATCTTATTTTCTGAAAAAACAGCTCTATGTACATCTGTAAATGTACATTTTGGTTCATTTTGACATTTGACAAAGAATATTGTCTATACCACGGTTGGCCAGAGGAACAAATGAGTCTGTCTTAGTAGAAGTGCAGCTGAAATGTTCCTTAGAAACGATGGGACCAAGAGTTTGTCTAACAGGCGTTAGCTATGTTAACAGGAGGGACTAGTGCCTACAAAGAATCCTAGAGCTGAGTGAAATAGAAAGTCAACAAAAAAGGTGAAGCTCTTAGATTTGATGGATCGATGTGGCTACACCCATGGACTTCAGCATAATAATATTATTGAGAAAAATAGTAACCATTGTGAGATGGAGTAATCATTTTGAAACATGTAACAATGGTGAGAAGGGCGCAGGACTGGGCAGTTTCAGTCTGTCTTCCACTGGGTCAGTCATTTAGAGTCTCAAAGGACTTGCCAGCACACAGCAGCAATAAGCCCGACCGCACCTAACAACACTCGTAAACCTTCTGTGATCTGTGGGATAGTTGTGCCAACACGGCCAATGAACACACGTGAGATTAATTGAAGAGTGAAGATACAAATGCTTTGGCAAGTCTTGCCTTTCTCTCTCTTGCTCTTGGATCTTTGCACCAGTATCCAGCCGACTGCCTTGCTTGTTCTGTGCCTCGATTTGCAAGCTACACTACCCATGGAACACCTCATCCATGGACTGTGTTCTCTAAGTTGATGTTCCTTCAAGTCCTGCTTTACCGCACTACTGGAATATACATCTCGTGAGCTGAGGACTGTCAGACCCTGTCACCTGGCTTGGTGACTTGCTTTACTGTTTGCTACCTGTGGCCTGATAGCCTGAAATGCTCTACAGAGGATTACCCGGTGGCCCTCAAGAGTAGAAGGACTGCTAGTGTATTAGCTATCTTGGGCAAGTGAGTTGCACCAAGCCGTTGATACTGACTTATAGGTTAATTAGCTGTTTATTTCTTATGTTTGATATCTCTCTATCTATATAAATATGTATAAAATTGTTAAGGTCTGGGTTTTGTTTCTCTAGAGAACCCTGTCTGACACATCTTCCATCACAATGCATATCATACCCTTCGCCCTGAAAAATCTCCAAGCGTTCATTTGAAATCTCTCTCTCCCCCCTTCTCTTTCTTCTCCATCTCCAAGCAACCATGGATCTGCTTTCTGTCACTATAGATGAGTTTGCATTTTCTACAGAAGGATTTCTCAGCCTTGTGACTATTGAGATTGTAGACGGCAGGAGGTTTATCAGCCTCCTGGGTCTCTACCCAGTAGATGCCTGTAGCACTTCTGCTCCCGTGATAACAAACAAAAATTGTCTTCAGACATTGTCAAACGTCTTGTGGAAGACAAAACTGTTCTTGTTTGAGAATTAACATTCTAAACAGTTTTATATATATGGAGTCATACAGATACTCTGTATTGCTTTGCTTCCCCTCTCCTCTCCCGTGTATAATTATTATTTTTAGATTAGTTCTTTCACTATTTTTTGAGAAACTTTATTTAACCAGGCTGCTTGACCAGAAGATTATCTGGTCGTGAATATTTTGTTGTCAGTTTGGGTAGCACTGGACAGCATAGAAAGTAAAAGTCTTCAGAGTTGTTTGTAGTTTTGCCCCTGATTAGCTATTCTATATTAATGATATGGAAATATTTTTCTTGTTCACTGCACTAGTTGACTGTGCAGAGCAAGTCTGATCTATATAACTTGTAAGCATTTGTCATAAGTTTTCAGAGTGTGTGGAAATATAAAGTATTTCTTTATAAAGCAATCTAAACTACCATCTAATTTAGAAATTGTATAGCACGATTGTTTTTATAAAGTGGTCTATGTTCTTTGAAACAAAAATTAGTTTTTTCCCAAGGAGCACACAATATATTGTCATTAAGGGAACGAATAGAAATATGTATGAGGTACAAAGTAGCAGAGAGGAAAGCGAGATGGATTATATTACAGAAGGGTTAGTATAAAGCTGATTTCCTAGATTAGGTAAAATCTGGGCTGGATTTTGAAGGATGGATGGGATCTTACTGAATGGAAACCAGAGAGGGGGTTCATTATGATGATAAAAATACAAGCAAGAAGGAAGAAAATAGCACATACTTGGGGAACTATTTGTATCTGAGTATGCTACAGGATAAAATAAGGATTCAGAGTAGTGGGAGATGCGCGAGCAATAAGCAAGACTCAACCCAAAACTCTGTGTTTCATTTTACCAATGTATTTTGATTCTTTTTATAAATGGTGGGAAGTGTGTGCAATGTTTTAAGCAAGAAATACAAACTAGTTAGTGTTTTCGAAAGATCACTTTAGTGCCAGTGTGGAGAATTGATTTAAATGCCTGTTCTCATTACTTAAGCTTAGGGATTTTTATTTCATCAATATTTTATTGTCTCTTTGTCATAAATTAGCATTGATTTGTGCAATTATGTTTCATTACTAAATGGCAAAAAATGACTTCTTAAAAAAGATCAGTAATTTCTTAACATGCTTTCCATTTAAAGAGCCAGATAAGCATATAGAGATGTGTTTTCCTTTCCTTTTCTTTTTAGAATGGGGCTTTGGTTCTTCAGAATGGTTTTGGTAATGGTGGTTTGAAACTACTTTCTGTTGATTATAAAATAAAAATTACATACATGTTATGTATCTAGACATGTAAATATGTAAATACATAAGATATGTGTATTTGTATTTACACACATACAAACCATATATATCTGTATCTATTTTGTATAGATCTTTATATACATATACAAAAATAAGAAAGTAGATCGATATTGGACCATTACTTAAAAATTATCTCAGTACAAGAATGATTTGTTTCTAATATTGTGACAAGGTATGATACTCATCTCCCCAACACAATTGCTAAAGACAAAGTGGGTGCATAAGCAAATGTGATGAAGAAAACCAATGATGCCCAGCTATTAAAAGATACAGCTTCTGAGTCTTAAAGACTTAAAGTCAGACAAGTGGCAAACTAGCAGGGAAGCAACAAAGTCCACATGAAAGAAGCACACCAACCTGTGTGATCATGAAGTGTCGATGGGAACAGCTATCAGAAATTTGAAAACAAGCAATCAAATTGATGTGAAGAAGCAGGGACAAAGTGGAGACCCAAAACCCACCTGCAATATAATTGGACAGTCCTTTCCAGAGGGATCACATGGAAGGGATGATATATCCAGGTTCAGTACAGCACTGATGAAACACATGTCTCTCCCCTAGTTGGTTTTTTTGTGTATATGTGTGTGGCATCACTTCTCTGGGGGGAGTAGGAAGTCCAGCCTTGCTCCTGGAGAGCTGCTGCTGGATTTGAACCATCAACCCTGTGGGCTGCAATCCTGCACGCAACCACTATGCCACCAGGGCTCAGCCCAATCCTCTAGTTTTTTTAGAATATTTCCTCCCTCTACTATTGTGGCCTTAGTTCTGCCTCAAAAATCTCGCTAGACCTGAGTATGTACACTTGTGCAATCAAGATCTTTCGATGCATGAAATCCAAGATAGACAAACCCTTCAGAAACAATAATGGGAGTAATGATTCCCTGAGAGCATGAGAAGAGGATGAAGGAGGAGAGGGGAAAGGGAGAAATGATAGCAATGATGAATATTATAATCCCATTCTGAGGGGAATGGACAACAGAATTTTAATGATTGGATATATTGAATAGTGTAAGATATGGCAATAGTAATATGTAATATAATCACTCATGGGGATGGTGGGATGAGAGAGGAAGGGGATAATGCGGAGCTGATATTAAAGAGTTCAAGAAGGAAAAAAATGAATTGAAAATGGTGATAAAAGCAATTGTGCAATTATGCTTGATCTAATGGAACTGTAGATTGTAATAATATCTATAAGAACTCCTAATAAAATGTTAAACAAACAACAACAACAAAACTTTAAAGAGTGAGTGAGAGCCTGAGACATGAATAGTGAAACACTTTGGCAATGAAGTGCTTTTTTGCCTATTGAAAAGAGGTTGGACAGTTTTTGGCCCTGGTAGGAGGACCAAGCCTTGAAATTTATAAGAACTTTGTGTATATACAAAGTCTATATACATATAGCAAACCCCACAGAGATATTTAAGGAAGAAGCAAGGAACCTCCCGAAAAAACTATAAAAATGGTCAAAGATTCTAACACGGAAAGCTACAGGCCAAGAAGTGGTCCAATGGAAGAACTGATGCTGTCAGACACTAGGGTCCCAAAAAAGGGCCTCTCCCAAGGGATCACGAGGAGAAGCCTAGAAAAACTTCCTGGGATTTAGAGGAGGTAAGAGAGTTGTCCAGCACTGTAAAAAGAGTATTTTTCCTTACTGCTTCCTGATTCAGATGCTGAGTTGTATCCTGAGGATCCTGATCCTGTTGCTTCCTTAAGCCGTGACTGTATGTATATCTGTGAGTTCCATACAGCCATTTCATGAATGACGGGACCCAGAAGAGAAGCAGAGAGTGCTATGGCAGTGAAGGGTTGAGGGTGGGATAAATAATGGTTAGATTGGTAAAGAGCAATGCTGGAGGATGAATGGCTGACCTCTATCTGCTGGGAATCCACTTTGGGATGATGCTGCTTATTCTTTTCCCTGAAATTAGACAGATTCAGATGCGACCATCACTCTGGTGTTTATTGCTATTACTTACATTTTGCATTTACTTACAAGATCAAAAGTAAAAATGAAAAATAGTAGATTGCCAATGAAATATGCAACCTTCCTCTAGTTCCCATGCTTCCTCCCACCCACTATCATGACCCCAATTCTACCACATAAATCCAGCTAGACCAGGAGATGTACAGTGAAGTTGGAAACATGGGAAACTTAGGATAGATGATCCATCAAGACTAGTGATGGGAGTGGTAATACCAGGAGGGTGGGGGGATGGAGGAATGGAGAGGGAGAGCCAACTTCAGGGATCTACACGTAGCCTCCTCTCTGGGGCATGGACAACAGGGAAGTGAGTGTTGGGACACATTGGACAGTGTACAGGATGAAAAAATAATTTGTAAATTACTAAGGGTTCAAGGGGAAGGGGGGGGAAGGGTAATATAGGGAGCTGACAATGGGGGCCTGGAGGGAGGGAGAATGTTTTGAGAGTGATGATGGCAATGGGTGTATAAAAGTGGCCTGAATACAACTGATGTTGTTAGGGATTGTGATGGGAGTTGTAAGGGTCCCGCAATAAAATGATTAATTTTTTTTAAAAAGGGGGGGCGGAGGGGAAAGGGGAAGTATTTTTTTTTAAAGGCGCTTGTATCAAGGGCTCAAGTGGAAAATATTGGGAAATGTATGTGGAAATACGTGTGCAAATGTGCTTGATACAAATGATATACTGAATGTTGTAGTAGCTGTAAGAGCCCCCAATAAAATTAAAAGAAAAATAGTAGATTGCCCTCCTCAAGAGATGTGATAGTCTAATCTTGGGACAATTTGAGGATAAAGAGTGCAGGGGTGGAGTCTAGCCTGTCAATCCAGAGATAGCCAATGAGACCTCTGTGTGCGCATGACTTTCTCCTGAGAATTCTGAAAATCCAGCTGTATTTCCCCCTTGGAGGTGAGAAACTCACTAACTCAGTCCCTTGCAGATGCTCTACTGACAAGACACAAGGCTGACTCCCTGTGAGACATCTTGGAGGAGAAGCCACATGGGCTTTCTCTGATGGAACCAGACCCCTAAAGCCAGAAAAGCCACATAGAGACTCCTGCCAGTGCAAAGATGTCTGAGAAGTCACAGAGAGGGCCCTACCAAGGCTGAGATAATCACAATGCCACTGGATACACAAGACTCTGTAACCACTGGCTTCTGATTGTCCTGGTGTCATTTCATGTGCTTTGTGAGTCTGAAGAGGGCTTATGGATTGGTATCAGACACATGAACTAAACAGATTTATGACCTTGGACTGGGCTGGGATTTTTTTCTTAATGTACAGTTGCTCTTGTATATAAACTTCTCCCTTATATACATATGCATGTTTATGAACTTGTTTCTTTAGTCTACCCAGATGAACACAGAGGGCTTTAAATAATTAGTACCAGGGGCTAATCACATTATTAACAGAAGATCGTGATGTCCCGGGGGAGGGGGGAAGGGGAGGGAGTGATAGATAAGACTCTCTAGCATATATTGGCTAGCAAGGAGATTTTTAAAGGGAAGTGAAAAACAAAATAAAAATATAGATGTAGGAAAGGGTTTGGGGCTTGCACTAAATCCTAGTTCCAATTTAAGAACAATTAGTTCTTATATCATGGCCCTGCTCAGTGCTCACCCTCAGGAAAGGAAACAGAAAATAAAATATACTGAAGAAATTAGATGGTTGCAGACTATCAGATAAAATAGCATCTGGGGTTTTAAAAGCTCGTCTCCAAACATGCAGCCATCTAAGTGAGATATCAACTAAGGCCACATGGAAGAAGCACCTCATCATCAGTAACTGGAGGATTGTAAATCATATAACCTGAAGTCGAAGGAGGGATTCGTATCAGGGCCTAAATTATGATCATTTGATTTGAGAAGATTATTGATGACAGTGGGAGCCCAAGATACATTTGTGGGAACTCCATAAGAAAGAAGCTCTTGGTGATCTCCCTCTATCTATAATAGAGAGATGGCAGGAAAGTGGGTACCAAACAGAGTGCACAGAAGTGATGAATATAGAAGATCAAAGGGATCAACCTGAATTGAAGGGATAAAACATTGTCAAGCGATCCCCCCTCTGATTCAGGCTGGACTTAATTTGGTTTTCAAAATTTTCTGGTTTTGTTTGCTTGTTTATATCAGGGTTTATCTCAGATGTTTTATGCTATTGAGCTCACCCTCTTGACTTGATGTTATATGTCTTTCTGTTTTTTGGTACCTAAAACCCACGATTGATGAACCTATACAGAGAGCAAGTTGAATACGCATTTCTGGGGTATATATTCAACATATAGTGGTGGTGGTGGTGGGAAATAGGGAGAAGATGTTCAGGAAGGAAAAGATTGTTTTGATATTGATTGTGGTAGCAATTGCACAATACTGGTAGATGTGATTGTACTATGGAATGACATATGCATGAGCTCCCAAATTTAAAAAATTGAATAAATACAAAAACCCCCAACAACCAAAAAAGAATAGTAAAAAAAGAATAGATTGATAAGTGAGATTTAATCAAAATGATAGCTTTTGTGTGTTAACATTACTTTCAAGATAATAAAAGACCGCCCACATATGGAAAGAAATGATTTATCATATGACTATCTGACTTGTACCTACAAAAGGTAAAAATCCCTATAATTCAGAAAGAAGAGAAAAAAACTAAATGAGTTTTAAAATGAATGAAGGGTCTGAATAGATATTTCTCTATATCTACATTTATAACCAGTGAGCACATGAAAACATGCTATAACTCACTACAATGGTTGCCAAAGAATCAATTATGACTCAGCAGCCTTATAAGACAGACTAGAACTGCACTGTAGAGTTTTTAAGTCTATATATCTTTAGAGAAGCAGACTGCCACATCTTCTACATGGACAAGTTGGTGAGTTGGAACTCATAGCCACTGTTTTAGTAGCAGGACAAACCATTTTGCCATTAGGACTCCTTTCAACATCCTTAGTTATTAGGAAAATGCAAGTCAAAACCCCAATGAGATGCCACTTACTATCAACTATCCTATTATCAAAATCATACCTAATGTTGGTAATGGTGCAGAGAAACAGGAATCTTCATGAATTGCTGGTGGGGGTTTAAAATACTGCAACCTCTTTGGAAAATGGTCTGGTAGGAACTTAAAGGGGTAAATGCAGAGTTAGTGAATCACTGAGAAATTTCATTTCCAAGAGAAATAAAAAATACATCCATTGAGAAATGTGCACACAGATATTCATTACAGTATTATTCAAAATAACCAAAATATGGAAGCAATTCTCTGCTCATTAATAAAAAAAATGGATAGACTATCATTGGGTTATAAAATAAATGAAGTAATGATACATGATAAAACATGGATGAGCCTTAATGATGTACTTTAGGTAAAAATATGTGATTAACAAAAGACCACACACACTCAATCATTCCAGTTATATAAAATATCCATAGAAGAAAAATCTAGAGAGATACAAAGCAGATTAATGGTTCAAGGAGGAATAGGAAAAGGGGAGTGAGGACTGAATGTCAATGTATAATAGGGTTTCTTTTTGGAAGTGCTGAAATATCCTACAACTAAATTATAGCCAATGAGAGACAGAGCCTTCTGTACTCATAAAGAGTTAGTCCTGGAAACAGACTGGGGCAGTTCCACCCTAGTTACGGGGTTGCTATAAGGTAAAATCACCCCACTGGCAGTGAATGAGAAATCATGGTGATGGATGCACAACTCTGTGGGTAAATTGGCTACACAAGACCTCTATTTATTAATTTTTCTTCCAATAGTTTTATTGACAAGTAACTTAAATATCATATTATTCAATAGTTCAATCCTTTAATCATATCATGGAGAATCGTACAATCACCACCACACCAATTTTAGAGCACCCCCTCTGAAAGTAACTCACCTTTAAGTTGATTTACGCAATCACAATCAATTGCACAAGGCCCCTTTAGATTACTAAAAAGCATACTGTGGCATTTTTAGTTGCTTCATATGCATGTGAAAGCTGGACATTCAATAAGGAAGACTGGAGAAGAATTGATGCATTCGAATTGTAGTGCCGGAGAAGAATATTGAATGTAGCACAGACTGCTAACCAACAACAAATCTGTCTTGGAAAAAGTATCTCTCTTGGAAGAAGGAGCCAGAGTGATCCTTCACGGCCAGGATAGTGAAGCTTTGCTTCATGCACTTTGGACATGTCAGAAGATACCGTTCTCTAGATGAGAACGCCACATCATGCTTGGTAAAGTGGAGGGGTGGCTAAAGAGGGCCAGGTACTCACACAGATGGGTTGATATTGACACAGTGGCTGCAACAACGAGTTCAAGTTTAGGAACCATTGTGAGCAGGGTGCACAACCAGGCTGTTTGATCTGTTGTGCAAAAGATTGCTCTAGGCCATAATGGACTTGATAGCACCTGCCAACAACACTGACGTGCCCAACGCTTTCAATAGACTTAGACATTTACTTGTACACGTGAGATGTGTAAAGTTTTGAGTGTGAATTGTACTTTTCCACTTGATATGGCATATATATGCAATCATGTACCACTGTCTATGTTTCTAAATCCATGACTTGACTTGTCTTTCAGATGGTTATATTGTGGTGACTTGCACGTGGATGTAATCTTTGAAGCTATGTTGGTGTGTTTGGCCAGGTTGCCTAGAGAAACAAATCCAGTGACATTCAAATATGTACAAGAAAGAGCTTTATATCAAGGAGTGGTTGTATATCAAAAAATATTCCAGCCGCTGAGCCCCGGTGGTGTAAGTGGTTGAGTGCGGGACTGCAGCCCGCAGGCTTGGCGGTTCAAATCCAGCAGCGGCTCTCAGGAGCGGCATGGGTAGTGCCCACAACCACCAGAGGCAGTGATGCTCACCAAAAAAAAAAAAAAAGAAAAGAAAAAAAAAATTCCAGCCAAGTTCACAAGTCAAGTGCTAGTTCATAAGTCCCTCTTCAGACTCATGCAGTCACAAGCAATGATGCAGGTTGGTGGGTCCATAGTCATGTGGATCCAATGGTGATAGCAGGGCTCCAATTGCCATCAGGGACAGGTCATCAGCAAGGTTAAGACAGAGAGAGAGAGAGAGAGAGAGAGAGAGAGAGAGAGAGAGAGAGAAAGGTTCCCAAGACCCTAATTATGAGAAGACCACACTCACTAGGAGACAGGCTGTGATCTGATTGACAGGCTAAAACTCCATCACGACACTTTTATATATCTTCAAGTTGTCATGAAATTAGGTAACTACCACAACCTGTATTACAACTGTTATAGAAAACAGATTTTAGTTGAGTTTTCAGACTAAGAACAGAAAACAAAGAAGAATAAACTATCAAATTCTGAGGAATAAGTCACTGAAAACCTTTCTAATAGCAGTGGAACATTTGCAGATATAATGCTAGAAGATGAGACCCTGACGGTTGAAAGCATACAAAAAGTGACCCAGGAAGAGTTCTTTCTCAGAGCAGAGTCAACCATAATGATGTCACTGGAGTAAAGTTTCAGTGTCCTCATTTACTGACGGAGTATGAATCAAAATGAGAAAAAAAAAGCTATAAATATCCCATAGTAAATGGAATCTAAAATGGATGAAGTATGAATAGAAGGAAATTGGAAGTCATCAAAAGTTAAATAGAAAGCATGAAGATCAATATCTGGGTTGAAATGAACTGGTTTTGTCTTTTTCAATCAGACAATATTGCGTTTATTGTCAAAAATAATATTCTAGAGATATCTTGAAGTACAATGAAGCCTATGATGCTATAATATCTACAGTCCTAAAAGGAAATCCAGTTAACAAAACTATAATTCATATTTATGCATCATGCACTAATGTCAAAGATGAAGAAAATGAGGATTTAATATAGCAACTTATTAAGTCTAAAATTGATCACATGGAACATGTGCACTGGTACAGATCAGAGCTAATGACACATAGAATCCAGGTCAGATAAATGCCTCAGCTACATAAATGGGAGTAGCAATACCAGGAGGAAGGGAAACTCATCTATATGATTGATGCACACTCCCCGGGAGGTGGGGGTGAGGGCGAGAACAACAGAAATATGGGTGAAGGGATACAGTGGTCAGTGTAAGATATGAAAACAATAATTTATAATGTATCAAGGACTCACGAGCGTGGGTGTGGGAGGAAATTAAAAGGAACTGATACCAAGGGCTCAAATAGAAAGTAAATATTTAGAAAACGATGATGGCAACTGTGGTAATTACATAATCTATTGTCAATTTGAGACTTATAAGTGAAGGAGTGGAGTTTACCAGTCAATCCAGTCACAGCTTGATGATCTCATTTAGAGGTGCTAAGGAGATAAATAGCTCACTGGAGGGGAACATTGGCTTACTCCTTTTGAGACAGTTTTATCTAGAAGCTGCCTGAAGCTATCCTGATGCAGCCAGAGTCGTGGGAACTAGAGGAGTCATATGGAAACACCTGCCAGAACTGAGATACTTACAACATCATTGTATCCACAAGACTTCCCACCCACTAGTCTGTGATCTTCCTGCATTTGTCATCATTGCTGTGTTCATGAGTCTAAAGTTCATGACTTTGCAGATTTGTATCAGACATATGGGATAATATTGGACTTACGAACTTGATCTGGACTGAGTTGGGATGTTTCTCAATATTCAATTGCTCTACTATGTAAAGCTCTTTCCTGTACACATATTTGAGTGCCTCTGGATTTGTTTCTCTATTCAAACCAGACTGATGCAGCAATATATATATATATATATATATATATATATATATATATATATACACACACAAATATACTTGATAAAATTGATGTGTGGAATGTTATAAGAGCTGTAAATGATTAAAAAAATAAAACTGAGTACACAGGCAAGAAAGATGCACAGTAATTATTGGCAAGTGGAATGCAAAAGTTGAAAACAAAGAGGTACTCAACTATAATTAATTGGAAATTATGACCTTGGTGGCAGAAACAAAGGTAAAGGTTGCATAGTATATTTCAAAACAAATGATGTCTTGTTTGCAAATATACATTTTTTCAGCATGATAAACATTGAAAACGTACATGGGATTTGCCAGAAGAAATACCTTATCTGTAGGAAGTGTACCTCAGCCAAAATATGGCCTTGACTATACTCTATCTGAATTTTGAGAACATGTCAGGAGTAGACTTGACTTATTGAATACTAAGGAGCAATTGGCTAGGAGATTACATGAAGGACATCAGACATAAAGAAAAAAATCTTAAATAGAAAAAAAACCCTGAAGTGGCTGTCAGAAAGGACTCTGAAACTTGCTCTTGAATATGGAGTCATTAGAGCAAATGAGGAAATGATGAAGTAAAAGATCATGTCAGAACATTTCAAAGGGTAACGTGAGAAGATAGAGTATAAAAATATGTGTCAGTACTGGAATTAGAAAACCTAAAAATAAGAACATGCTCAGCATATCTCAAGCAAAAGAATTGAAGAGAACATTCAAATTCTGAGTTGCTATATTGGAGGATTCCATACACAAAATATTGAACACTGCAGGAAGCATCAAAAGAATATGGAAGGAATGCACAGAATCACTGTGCCATAAATAACTGGCAATATGCAAACTTTTCAGCATATGATTAAGAGCCAATGGCACTGAGGGAAGAAGTCCAAACTCCCCTAAAGGTATTATCCAAAAATGGATCCAAGAATTGATTGAATACTAATAGAAATATTTCAGCAAGCTGATGATGAAGCACGGAAAGTGCTCACATGTCTATGACAGGTACCAGGCTAACCAATGGGAAGAGATCCATATTTATGTGCCCTATAAAGATAGGTGACCCAATTCAACAAACTTTAGAAACCAATTCCCAAACAAAGGGATAGAAAGTCTGCCTACTGGTTTGGAACCATGTATCACCCACCCATTGGTAAGAAATGTTACAGTAAAATTTCTTCTAGCACCAACTCCTGTGCTCAAAGTAAACAGAACTCAATCAACTAAGAAATCAATCTGTACAAGACAACAACAATTTGTACAAGATGGAAGTTGGATTATCCTTGCAAAATCTCAAGTCAGCAGTACCTTAAGTTCTGTGCCATTGAATAAATGATTGATGCTGTCATTGCAATTGACTTATACTTCAGCTCACTCTGAGTTAGTGCACCTGGTGAGGTCACCTGGGAAGGTCCCTTTTGGACCTTTTTAAAAAAATAAAAGCAGTTTCACTTGAATCTTGTTTTTGTAATGCCAATTTAAAGGAACAGCATGTGGGCTGTGACATTTTGGTTCCTGTCCAGGAAACAAAACTGTTGTAATTTGAACACGGCTTACAGTTGTGGACAGCACTGTGGGGAAAACTCAAGTACATGCATGATTTTCTCCTTTCAATGCACCTGCTCACGCAGCCGTCTCAGTGCTCCAATGTTTGGCAAAATACAGCTTGCTTCACATCCCTACGTACCTGACTCACCTGACCTCATTCCATGCAAATTCTTTTTGTTTCTGCAAAGGAAGAGGGATCCAAAATGACAGAGATCTGAAAACATAGAAGAGGTGAAGAAAAAAAAAAACAAGGGAGGTGCTGTTAGCCATCCAAACAGATGTGCTTCCAAGAATGGAATGACAGATTTGACAAATATATTCAGTGTAATGAAGAGTATTTTGAAGGTGATAAGGTTATTTTACAAAAAAATTAATACATAGGTAAAAAGATTCCATGTTTTGTGATGCTCTCATCTTTATTATTATTATTTCTTCTTTGTGTTTCATTGTGTTTTTCAATGTTTCTGCTACTATTCCCAGTTTATTAAGCACAGATGAGTGGGTGCATAGAGACAATTGCTGATACAACGATTTGTTGAGGATGGGAATAGGGAAGGAGAAGCGAATTGGGGAGCAAATAGCGAATAGGGAGGGGGCACTAGAACTGATTGTAATGATGCATGTACAACTCTTTTAAAAAGTGACAATGATGGAATAGGATAGGTGAGTTTGTTATCAAGAAAGCTACTAAGTCAAAAAGAAACAAGAGCTCACCAGTGGTTATCAAGGGTAAAGGAGGACGAGCTTATGCTTTGAATACCTTGAGTTTATATTAATGGCACTGAGATAATTTGGAAAAGAATATCAATAATGGTTATACAATACTAAGGTATAATCAGTTGTTGTAGAAGTTGTTGATTGGAGGATGTTTTATTGTGTATATATTTTTGCCACAATTTAGAAAAATCATTACATTTATAATTACAAGGAAAGAGAAAACATTCTAAAATGGATTATGATGATTGTACAATTCTTTTTTATATAATTAAAGTATTGAATCGCATGTTATGTGAGTGAAGTGCCAATGAAACTGCTAAAAATATAAAGATAACTGATGGTGCCCAGCTATCAAAAGATATAGCATCTGGGGTATTAAAGACTAGAAGGTAAACAACCAGTCATCTAGCTCAGAAGTAACAAAGCCCTCAAAGCACACCAGCCTATGTGACCAGAAGGTGTCGAAGAGATCAGATATCAGGCATCAAAGAACTAAAAATTATATCATTGTAAATGAGGAGGAATACAGATTGGGGACCAAAGCCATCTGCGGGTAACGGACATCCCTTTACAGAAGGGTTGCAGGGAGCAGATGAACCAGTCAGGGTGCAGTGTAGCAATGATGAAACATACAACTTTCCTCTAGTTCTTCAATGCTTCTTTCTCCCTACTATCATGTTCCCAATTCTACCTTACAAATCCTAGAAGTCCAGAGGATGTACACTGGTACAGAATATAGGAACTGGAAACTCAGGGAATCCAGGTCATATGATTCATTCAGGACCAGTGGTGAGAGTGGCGATATCAGAAGGGAAGGAGAGGTAGAAAGTGGTGGGAGGGGGGGGGAAGATTATAAGGATCTACATATAACCTCTCCCTGGGGCATGGCTTGCAGTTTAATGTAAAGACCAAAATCTTCACTGAACAAATAGGTAATATCATCATAAAGAAAAGATTGAAGTTGTCAAGGATTTTATCTTGCTTGGATCCAGACTCAGGATCCATAGAGACAGCTATCAAGAAAGTGCAACAGACATGTTGCATTGAGCAAATCTGCTGCACATGACCTCTTTAAAGTGTAGAAGAACAAGGATGTCCCTTTGAAAACTGTAGTACACTTACCCCAGATCACAGTCATTTCAAACACCTTATATGTGTGTGGAATTTAAACAATGAATAGGAGAAGCAAAAAGAAGTGATTCATTTATATTACAGTGTGGAAAAAAAATTGAAGGTATCCTGGGTTGCTACGATTGGAACAGACTCAATGCCAACTGCAACATTAATAGCAAGTGTCTTTCAGTGTCATATATCATCCCAAATTATGGGATATTTCACTGTTCCTTGCAATTGGACATTGTCTAACAATGTTCTCTGGTGTTGAGAAGACCCTTTTTCTTGGCTCTCCATATTTTATTTAATGTCTTAGACTGGGTTTTGAGAAACAAGGTCAGTGATGCTTATATATTTATATAAAAATTTCTATCAAGATAATGGCTCACATAGTTATTGAAGCAAGCAAGTGTAAAGCCAAGCAGACTCCAAGTCTGTGGATCAGATGTTAGACCGGGGGCTCCTCTGGACACTTACAGCTCTGGGGATGATTGACAGGAGAACCACCGGTTGGTGGCTGCAGAGCAGGATGACTCTGTGGTCAAATAACAGGTTGCGGACAACAGGTTGCAGGCACTGTAACAGGTCCCAGCCTATAAAAGGCTAATGAGCCCAATCTAGGATCAAGACCCAGCAAAAGACAAACACCCTTAATCACAGCATCCGCTTATATTGGAACCAAACCATGCCCTGTAAGCTGACTGGGTACCATATTTGTCTGACCATAAGATGCACTTCCCCTCCACCGCCAAAGTTCTGGGGGGGGGGGGGGATGAGGTGTGTCTTATGTTTTGAAGGTGTGATACCCCAGAACATTTGCTTATGATCCCATGCACCCACTGACTGTCCGCTGCTGTTTGCATGCTGTGGAGTGTGCTGTGTTTGGGGGCTGTTCCCTCTTTGAAGTCTCAATGTCAGTCAACTCACGTGGCAGGCACCACACACCCCTCCCCTCATTTGTTAATGAACATGATGATCCTTAACACAGCTGTTGAGTTTACGCTGTTAAATATTACCATATTTTGCTCTATTTTAATAAATATTTTAGTATACTGGTACTATTTGGTTCAGAAAATTTTTTTCTTGTTTTCCTGCTCTAAAAACTGGGTGCTGTCTCATGGTCAGGTGTGTCTTATATGGTAAGTGCATCAGGATTGTGGGTGACAAATATAGGAAGACCTGAAGCTCCGGTGGCATAGTGGTTGTGTGTGGGACTATGGCCCACAGGGTTGGCAGTTCAAATCCGGCAATAGCTCTCCAGGAGGAAGGCTGGGCTTCCTACTCCCACCAGGGCAGTGATGTGAGAGAAAAAAAATACAATAAGAGCATCAGTGGTTGTGACCTGAGCAAGGGTCTTTATGGAGGTTTACAGTGAATTGGCTGTTGTGTTAAGATAGGTTATGGAGGGGTTACTAAGCATTAGTCCTCAAACCACTGAGAATTTTAGTGCAGCCACGTTGATGCAAAACCTGACCATCACATTGAGAATCAGAGATGAGAAGTTAACCAGGTGGAAAGTTAACAAGAGGTGGGTGAACTGAGTGTCTGTGGGTAAGGCCTGCGGGACGTGCAACAGCTGTAGCCCACCACTTACTCCTGAGATCTTCCTTGTCTGATTCCTCAGTTTTCACTGGTAAATAACAAGTATTATTAAAGTTGGACCACCAGGCCTGCCCCCAATACGATGAACTTTCTCATAGTAAACTCAATAAATCTCTATGCTGATGATTTTGCATTTTTTTATTAAGCTGTTTTGCATTTTTTTGTGGAAGTGAATAGGTCATTTAATATTGTATGCCTTCATTTTGTGTGTTTGCCTTCTTTCCTCTCTCAGGTCTGCTAGTTGATTTATTTAAAACTGACCTCTTAACGGTGGTAACAATGTTTTCTTTTATGAGAATTTGGGAAATATAATTTGCTGTTGGTTTCTGCTAAGTTCTTTTATCAGGCCAAAATTTCATCATCTCCCTGATGAATAACTCTTCTTAAAATTCAGGAACGGTGGTGAGGTTTTGCCATTTTCATGATGGCATATATGAAGATGGTTTTACATGTGTTTGTCTCTCTCCTTTAATTCATTCAGGTGGTGAATTGCATTAATATGTTTCCTCATTTGTTTTCAATCATTCATTTGGCATTCATTTCACACATATTTCTTTAGTGCCATCTACATGGCAGCTGCTGTTCTGTGCACTGGTGACATAGGAACAAGCAGACAGATATTATTTTTAAAAACACTGCTAAGTGCAAGCTGCTAGCATCTAATGATTCTTACATTTCACTTTTGAAACTGTCAAGAGATCTTTAGGCATTATGATGAAGATTGTAATAAGGGATAATGGTTGTTTTACCTGTGTAGCGCATCCATAGGGGAGGTTTGAAATCCATTTGGGCCCCTACACAGTGTGGCATGGTATGCAATAGCATGGAAGGACCAGATATGTTTGCACACACAGTGAAGGCGAGACCGAGAAAGTGTCAAGAAGAAAGAAATTTGCAGCAGTTATGTATGTAGACAGCTAGTCCTCGACCTACAACTTTGGGGCTCCCACAGTTGTCATAAATTGGAGCTATTGTAAGTTGAACGCATCTTTAAAAATAGTTTTTTAGCCTGCTCTCTGGCTGTGGGCACTGAATACATGTTGAGCCACATTGCAACTCCAAGCAGTGCTTGGGACAATGAGTAGACATTGAACATCTATGAGCGGACATCTGAAATTCAAACATCAGCCAGTTGCACGCTGCAACATTGTATGGAATACATATTATGAACAATGAGATGTACACACAAAAAAGCAGATGGTTCTGCTTACAATAACCTTAACCCGGCTAATTCGTAACATGGAGGCTACCTCTAATATTGTTTTTGTAAAAATGAGAGAGAGAGAGAGAGAGAGAGAGAGAGAGAGAGAGAGAGAAAGAGAGCGCGAGCGAGCTCTTTGGGTATTTGTGTTTTCTGTAAGTTTAAAAAGTATCTGGAAGAAAATAAACCACTAAACGAAGACATCAAATGGATTTCTTCTGGAGTAGGCATAGACTAGTCAGTAAGGGGATCACGAGAACAGGCCTTCCCTTTTTAGTACACAACATTAGGTTCCCCGCTACGGCAGCCATCTAGAACTAGGTTGCTAATCAAAAGTTCCTTAGGAGAAAAGATCTGGCAATCTGCTCCCCAAAAGATTACTGCCAACCAAACCCTGAGGAACAGTTGTATACTGTAAACCTGAATTGACACACTGGTAAAAGCAGCAACAGTCTATAACTCTTTGTATTGCTTTTTATTTTTGAACAAAATGTAAATATTATTGCAATTACAAAGTGAGGGGGAGAAAGAATCGTTGAGCTTGAAGTTTGGGAAGAAGAGTGAAAAAGCATTTTTCAGTGATCCCATGCTTTGTGTTCAATTGCAAGCAACAGAACGGTTATTGTTAGCTGTTGTTGAATGGCATTTATTGCCATGTATCACATGGCTTACATTCTCTTGGGAAAAAATAATACGAAACCAAAAGCCTCCCAGTCTCCGTTAAGATCAGACAGTTGTCACACTGCTGCAAGCATCTGCATAGTTAAGGAGGCTGTGACTGCGGAGCCTTCAAGACTGCCTCCTGCAGTGACTTGAAATGGTCCCAGCGAAATGGGTGACTCATACCATGCATCCCCCTATTCAACACAAATCTGAATTCTTGCAGGAGAATGTGAAGGGTAGTGTCTAATGGGAAGAACCAAAATCTAGGTCTCATCTGGAATTCTGACCGCGAGGGAATTTACAAATGTCATTTTCAGCTTTGCAATCCGGGTGGAGCAGAAGACACGCTATAAAGAATCTGGAATAGACAAAAAGCAGGCACTTCTCATATGCATCACAATGCCTTAATAAACCCCAATCCATGTCCATACAATCCTTTATAGCTCATTATAATCCTATGCAAGACTTTTGAGATTGAAAAACCTTAAAGGAACAGACAGCATGACCTGTCTCCTGCAGAACAGCTGGTGGGGTTGAACCACTCCCAGTGCCCCAAACTGTCTAAAACACAGGGAGTGACTGTTTTCCCAACAACTGTGAGGAAATCATTGATTGTACTAAAAAATGCCTTTTGCAGCAGTAATAAACTTTCATTGAAGGAGAAAATAGAAAATAAGCAAGTGCAGATAAGAAAAAAATAAAAAAGATTGTGAAATTTTATCATCCAATGTTAGTATTTTGGAATATGATCTTTCAGTCATCTTCCCAAACCCCAAGATGCCTCATCTCCTGTGTACACATGTTTTTTTTAAAAAAGAGAATCATATTGCACAATGCCAAGATCTATTTTAAATGTGTAGAAAATGTTAATGCATGTTTAAAAAGTCATGTTAATTAAAAAATCATAAAACACGTATTGACTTAATAACTCAATTTAAAACCTTATTGAAGTAATAGACACTGAGTTTTTTTAAAATGAAATTCTCTTCTAAATCACTTTCGCCAAGTCAAAAAATGGGGTATCTTTTCTTCATTTTTAATGAACTCTAATTTCCTACTCAATAAGGGTTTGTTTTTAATTAGCATTTTCCCCTTTTTGTAAAGCATCTTTCATAATCCCCTCCCTCTCCCCTCCTATTCGGGAAGCTCTCTACACTGGCCAGTCTTAAAACAATAGCCAGAACTTTCTAGATAGTCATTATCCACCACATGACCCACAGAAGCATAGCACATTTCAGTATATTTGTTTTTATGCTTATAAGGTGAGGATTATGCCTCGGGTCCACATCTACGAGATCAGACCTCTTCTGGAGGGATGTCTGTCGCTAGGGAACATGTCCGAGCTTCACATTATACTGCCTTTGATTTCCAAGTCCACTTTTCATGTACCAGGTGACCTTGAGCTCATTGTGAACTGCTGGATGCCTCAGCTTATGAATCTGAGCACCGAAATTAAAAGTGCCTCCTATTTACTTCCTGGAGTTTGATGAGGGTTGCAGCTCCCTCACCGTGAATGTCCTATATACATATTATAACTAATTAAAGTAAGGACAATAATGTGGTCTGAGAGAGCGAAACAGAGTTCTTTAATTTCAGTGTAGATTTTAATCTTGAAATGACTTTGTGAGATGCTAAAGTTACAATGACAACATTTTAAAGAAACTTACTTGTATAGGAACGTATTTCAGACAATGAATTGGTTATGATCACACTCCGAGTGAAATGGGTCCCTAGCATCTAATCTACCAGTAAATCTACTCTTGTGACTTGCATTCCACATATGTACATATGGATCAGAAAAAGACTATACTAAATCAACTGTGGCTCTCTCAGAGTGTGGGACTACAGCTCTTTTTCAGAAGTGTCCACACCATTTAATTGAACCAGATTACTTCATTTTGTTTGGAGTAAGCAAATAGAACTTTTACATGGAGAAGAAATACAATAAAGTTGGGGGGTTGGGGAGCAATGATTTGTTTTTCTCTTTGAAAATTGTGCTCGGTTGCCCATGTGCAGAGGCTGTGAGATAACAAAGGTAGAAGGAGGAGAACATGCCTGTGGTAAAGTGGAGTTACTCAGTGCGGATCGTCTACATACAGTCTTTGTAATGCTCACCAATTATCTGCAGAGGAGCATGCAAATAGGATGCATGGGATTAATATGAGGGGGTCAATCAGTTTCAACATCCCTGAATATGACGTGAGCCTTCCCTGAAGCAAGAATGATGAATCTCATCAGAGCGGACCATGTCCATGGTCTTGGCATGCAGAAGGAGATGCAGTGGAAGTGGCAGGCAACTGAGACAGTGGCGGACTCTGACCCACAGAACCAGTAAAGCAGGGTGACTTCGTGATTGATGTGCATGAAAGGAGTTTGGCAACACTTGCCTTAGCAGAGCAGAGGCCAAAGGGCAGTGTGGCCGAGAGGCTGAGGACGAAGCTACCATGGTCAAGAAGAGGTATTGTGAACAATATAATTTCATTTTTAATATTTTCTGGCCCTGAATTATGGTAACCTGTTAGCTTTACTAATCATTCCTGAGTGGTGAGTTAGTTTCCCTACTCAATCCCTATAATAGTGTTTTATTAGTCATTGCAACACATTTTGAAACCAAACAGATAAGTAGAGTGCTATGACAGGGATGCCTAGTACCAGAACAGAGTAAAGGAATTTGGATAATCCAGGTATGCTTGACCTTTACCTTGTAGGGATAAGCCTTGATTTGATGTGGAGGTGGATTTTCCTTCCTCTTTTTGTAGCTGAAGGACCTTAATTCATACATGGTCCCCATTGCCATTTCTTCAATATCTGTTAAATTAGTCTTTCTATTACTCTAGAATTCAGATATGCACACAAGGGGAGAGAGAGAGAGAGAGAGAGAGAGAGAGAGAGAGAGAGAGAGAGAGAGAGAGAGAGAATGACTAGAGGATTCAGAGACCTTTTCTTTTATCATAACCTATCTTCTTATCCATCAGGTATTCCTAACCTTTTCTTCCAGTTTTAATCTTTAATCTGTAGGATTCAATATTGTTCTTCTCTCAAGGCTCATTTATATTTCTAAAGTTTAAACTATGGATTGAATTATGTCTCCTCAAAAGGTATATTGAAGTCCTAACCTCAAATCAGAAGGTGGCACAGTAGTTTACATGGTCAGCTACTAATCTCTAGGTCAGTGGTTCAAAACCACCAGCTACTCCTTGAGAGCAAGATGGAGCTTTCTATTCTAATAAAGAGTTACCCTCTTGGACCCCATGGGGCAGGTCTACCTTGTTTTGTAAGATAACTCTGGGTTTGAATTGACTCCATGAGTGAGTGAACCCCCAATTAGAAACTCTGGTGGCTCAATGGTTACATATTGGTCTATTAATCAAAAGGTCAAAGTTTGAACCAGCTAGCAGCTCCACAGTAGATAAATCTATACAGTCTGCTCCTGTATAGAGTACAGTGTAGAAATCTTAGGAAGCCATACTTTTCTGTCCTGCAGGGTTGCTGTCTTGAAATGGACTTAATGACCATGGCTTTAGCTTGTGTTTGGTTAACCTCCAGTACTTGCAACCTTCACCTTGTTTTGAAACCCTAGTTTTAATAATGTCATGCGTTAACAGGAGATCCTATTGGGTTAAAGTGGTTATAAAAGACAATAACAGACGCAGAAACACAGTGGAAAGACAGTCATGTGAAGATGCATCTACAACCCTTCTAGGAGAGCTGGAAATCATCAGAAACTAGGAAAGAGACATGGAACAATTTTTCTCCCTTCTAATTAGCCACATGAACAATGCTCTGGCTTGGACATCTAGCTTCCAGCACTGTGAGAAAGCACATGTATGTTGTTTAAAGTCACCCAATCTATATACTTATTACAGTAGCTCTAGTAAACAAATACTTGGTTATATTTTCCAGCCTTTTACTGTCAAGAATATTTGAAACATTTGTCTCACCTTGTTAACCAGTTAATACTCATACAAACCCATCCTGATTAGTGTTGAGAGTGGTGAGTCCAAAGATCACCAAAGAATAGGTTCAGCATGGTCACAGATCAGGTTTTCCACAGATTCTGTGAGGACTTTTCCCATAGACTTTCGATTCTAATTATCTCTAGTCCCATCCCTATCCGTTTTATAATCACCTTTCCATTCTTCCCTAAAGCATGTGCTAATGTCTGCATTCCCTTGCTCAAGAATTACAAGAACCTCCTAATTATGGAGGAAAAGCATCCCAACTGTTTAGGTAAACTTTCAAGATACTTTATGTCTATATCCTAATCAAGCTTTCAGTCTTATTCTTTCTTCTTCCAAAAATCTCTCTGTGGCAGTCATGTGCTTATGTTAATTTCATGATTGAGGTATAGGGGTAGAGTCTGGCCTGTTAATCTGGAGATAGCCATTGAGTAGCCAACGAGGCCTACATGTGGGCATGGATTTCTCCTGAGACTTCTGGGAAATCTCGTGATATTTCCCTCGTGAAGATGAGAAGCTATTTCCCCCATTTGTTGGGAGTTAGTCTCAGAGGCGATGAGTCCCAGAAAAGACAAGACGCTGGAGGAGCCGGCGGAGAGACCACACGGCTTTACCCTGATGGAGCCAGACCTCTGAAGCTGGAGCAGCATGCTGTTGATGGACCCGGAGCCCTGGAAGTGAGGAGCCATGGGGAGACCCCTGCCAGCACCGGGATTCTGCACCCACTGACCTGTGACTTTGTGAGTTTCAAGGAGACTTTGTAGGCTGATTTTGGGCATATGAGTTAATGTCGGACTTATGACTTTGTACTGGACTGGATTGGGATGCCTTCTTAGTTTCACATTCCTTTTGTATATAAACCCTTTCCTTATATCTATATGCGTGTCTTTGAAATTTTGTCCTCTAGTCTACCTGGACTAACACTCCCTCCCTTTCTGGTCTTCATTGCTATTCTTACCAGTTTCTTAATCTCTATTCTTGTCAGTTTCTTCAATTATCTTTCACTTTTATACATTCAGTATCCTTGTCACTTAGTACTTTGCTCAAACCCATAAGAAACTGTCTCGAATTCCCTTCTCTGAAATATTCTATACTTCCCTCTCTGCTCTCATAATACTTCATCTTTCCTCTCTTGGCACTTACCAGCTTCCAACTTATATTTTGGTTATTCATGCTCTCTGGGAGCTCAGCCATAAACACACTCTGTCTCTGATCTAACTTGGAAGGCTTGTAATAAATATATGCTATTAAAGAATTGGATCCAATAGTGTTTCTGGGCTAGATCACACCAGGGTAGTTATACAATGGATGCCCATTGAACTTAAAAAGAAAAAAAAAGTTCCCCAGGCCACAGAAGCACAATTTAGCAGATGAAGGCTACAATTTATTAAATGATTGTCTACAGGACTCCATTATTTTCTTTAAGATGAGTTGTCCTTATTTTACACTATTCTGTTTTTTGGGGGGATTGTGAATTCTTTCTGTATACTACCCCTTAAATCCACATGGAGGTTTCTTTGGATAGAAAATGCTGAAGTGATTTATCAATGGCATTTCAAATTGCAGGCAATGGGATACATTTTAAACTTCGTATCACATTTAACCCACCTTTTCTGCTCTACCTTCTTGCCCTTCTGATTTATTTGTTTATATTGTTCATTCTTGTACAGGTTAGCTTGAGGCTATATTTTAGAGTGATTCAGTTGGGGGAACTGCCAGCTTCTATTAATGACAAAGTTTAAAGGTTTGGGAGGAAGTGGGAGTTTAGTGAAAAAGAGGCAGGGAAGTCTTTTTTTAGAGTGGGAAGAACAAAAAAAGATTGGTTTTCCTTTTGTTGTGGAATTGGATATTGAAACATTGGTGTTTCACATCTGCAGGAAAAAATGGAATGAACCAGAATAGATTAGAATGTCATCACAAACCATAACTGAGAGACACCTTTGGGAAAAATAATCATCTTACCCAATTTATGGGTTCAGTATCAAAGAACCCCAGAGGTGTTAAAACAATAAGGTCACAGAGTTACTGTGACTGGCTGTGTGTGTGACCTCACATCTCTTGATTCATGATAGGGTTAACTTTTCCTTATCTTATGCTGTCCTTTTCAGTTCTGTCAATGCTATAGAACAAGACTCTATGTCCAGTGTTTTATATGCTAATGATTGTGTCATTAGAGTGTTTCCCTGAGAATAAGTGAAGTAAATGTACTTCTGAATTGAATGTTAGCTACAGGTTTTACCATGGGGTTGGTGATGAAATATCCAATATATTATTACCTCTTTGCAAGATAGCAGCTCAGGGAAAACAGTTGATTATTGACAGAGGTGGATCTAGACTTTATGGGACCTGACATGTAAGTAATTTGGAAGTGACGAGGGGCATATAAGGAAGTAAATAAGAAATGACTGTGGGAATACATTACCAGAACTCTCCAGGTTCCCCAAATGAAAAGAGTATTGTTGTTTTTTTTTCAGCAATGCAGAGAAATTAAGGAGAGTTAATGTCATTTTCAGGGACCATTGAGTTGATTCCAACCCACAGTGATCTTGTGCACAGCAGAATGAAACACTGCCAGGCCCTCCACTATCCTCACTACTGCTCCGATGCTGGCGCACCTTCTTGAAACCACCACATCATTTCATCTCCTTGAGGACCTTCCTTTTTTTCACTCTCCTTCTAATTTACCAAGCATAACGTCCTTCTCCTGGGACGCCTGTCCCTCTCCTGACAACATGACCAAAGAATATCAGACAATGCCTCTAAGGACCAAGAACCCTAACAAGAAGTCCGCAGGTTATAGTCCTTCCAAGACAGATCAATTTTTTTTCATCAGTTCATGGTCCTTCCAATATTCTTCCCCAACACCACTGGTGAAAATCAAGGATTGAAGTGTTCAGTATGGATTACAACTCAATTTAAAGAAGACCCAAATCCTTATGATTAGACCATTAGATGTCATCATGATAAGTGGAGAAAAGTGACGTTGGCAAAGATTTTTGTCTTGCTTGGATCTCCAATCAGTGCTCATGGAAGCAGCAGTCAAGCGATCAAATGACTTGTTACATGTTGTACAAGACCTTCTTAGGGTATTGAAAAGTAAAGATGCTATTTTGAGGACTAAGGTGTACAGGACCCAAGTCATCGTATCTTCAGTTGCTTCATATGCATGTGAATGTTGGACATTGAATAAGGAAGACAGAAGAAGAGTTGATACATTTGAATTATGGTACTGGTAAGCAATGTTGAAAGTTCCATGGACTGTCTACAGAACCAACCAAATCAATCTTGCAAGCACTGCCAGAATGCTCCTTAAGGAACTGGAAGGTGAGACTTCATCTCATGTCATTTGACCATATTGTCAGGAAAGACCAGTTCTTGGAGAATGACATAATAGTTGGTAAAGTAGAGAAGCAGCAACGAAGACCCTTGACAAGTTGGCTTGACATAGTGGCAGCAACAATGGGCTCAAAAATAAGAATGATCGTAAGGACGGCACAAGACCAGGCAAGGCTTTATTCTGTTGTACACAAGATCACTGTGAATCGGATCAGACTCCATGGCAACTAGCAATAACAATAGCGTTGAAACTTAGGTGACTGGACATGATAACCACGAGGGCTGGAGAGATGGCAGTTCTTTTCATTACACTCATATAGAGGCAGTATCTTGCCTGGGAGGTTAACACATGTTAAAAAGAAGCATACAGAGTATGAGAACAGCAGGTAAATATTGGTCTTAGGTGACCATCGACAGAGCACCCTTAAAGCAAGAGGCCCAAATCAAGCCAAAGTCCCCAAATCTCCAACTTCCTAACCTTGGAATAGCAAACATCTGCTTCTCCTGTTAGGACATTTCAAGTGTAAGTTGAAGGGAGCTTTGCAGTTCTTTAAATCTGTTACAACTGAGTTTAAGGTAGCATCCAGCTCACTTAGTCGACTTTCCAATTTGGGTCCCTCTGGTATGATCAATGAAAGGTGTTGTGCATCTTGGAAAGACAGTTTCATGGTTCAGTTGTCTATAGCATGCTGTCAGAGTCACCAGGGGTTGGCTAGGACCTAGGTCAAATGTACCCAGTTGGGTTGTCCCTCCCTCCACTATTCCTGCACCTGTTGAGGCTGCTTATGTATAAACAAACCTCTCATGTGTAATCAAACAAGGATTTGGTTGTTTGGCTTAGAGCAGGGGTGCCAAACTCAATTAAAATGAGCAACTTTGATTTTGGGATTTTACTCATCTTCAGTAGTTAAAAGGTTAATGAGGGAATTGTGTGTACTATTTTCTTGATCTCCCCTAAGTGCTCTTTTCTTCATAAAAATTTTTTTCTATTTTGATTTTATTTCAGAGAATCGTGGGCCACAAAAAACTGCCTGGGGGACTGCATGCAGCACACGGAACACAAGTTTGATACCTCTGACTTAGAGATTTGGCTTTATGGGGCATCCCAGTTCGTTTGCCTAATAGCATGGTGAATGCTTCCATTCTATGTCCTGATTTCTGGCACCATTCTTCGGTTCTTACAACGCTTGCAGCCATCTTTCCTTTGCACAGTAGTCTGGGAAACAGACCAAGGGGAATCAGATAGAGGAGGAAGCAGTGAAATGTGTAACTAGTTGCCTTCACGAACAACTGCCTCCTTTATCACAGAAAAGGAGTGGAGGGTATCCAAATTGGAAGATCCTGCTTCCAGCACTGAGTATTTTGATCAAATATCCTGTGGTAGTTACATAAACTGTTGCCAATGTGAGACTTAAAAGTGAAGGGGTGGAGGTTATCCTGTCAATCAGGTCCCAGCTTTGAGGACCTCATTTGGAGGCACTAAGGAGACAAACAGCTTGCTGGATGTGGGGGCATGTGCTTACTTCCTGCAAGACATGCTTGCCGATAAGACACATGGAGCTACACCAGAGCCCTGGAGCTGAAGGAACCACGTGGAGACCTCTGCCAGTGCTAAGATGTCTCTCCCACCACTGGATCCACAATACTTTGCATCCACTGCCTTATCATCTTCCTGCATTCAGCATCATTGCATGTGTTTGGCGAGTCTGAAGAGGAATTTATAGATCGGTATCAGACAGATGGGCTAATATTGGATATATCGATTTGATCTGGATTGGACTGGGATGTTTTCTCAATATTCAATTGCTCTTATATATAAACCTCTTTCTTATGCACGTATGGGTGTCTATGAATTTGTTTCTCTAGTCTACCCAGACCTACATCTACTGTAACATCTTGATCAAAAGAAGAAAAATGCAGAAAAAAATTCAAATTCTTCTGGAATTATGGAGACTGGATGAGCCCCTCAAATGATTCCCTTGAGGTAATATTTAAACCTTTAACCAAATAGATCCCTTGAAGTCATCTTTAAACTAAACAGTTGTTTAGCATTCTTAGTAAAATGTATCTGCTTTCACTGCTATGATCTTGTAACAACTATCTATGTAGGATCAAATGGACAACCACAATGGGAAGGATCAGAGAATTGAAGCCTTTGGGAACTGTGAATTTACAGTGACAGAGGAGCAGCAACTCAGAAATGGAAAGTATGGACAGCTTCACAAATACAGAGTGTCATAAGTGTCACTGAATTGGGCAACTGAATAATATTAATTGGTGGGTGTTCTGCTGTGTATATTCCCAACAACAATAAAATAAAGAAAAAGACTAAATATTGTGCTTTGTTAAATGTCTAACAGCTGTACTTTTCACTCTTTGGAACACATACAGTATTTCAGGGTGATATAAAGGATACATGAATGTTCATTCAGATGCTTCATCTCTGATTATCACTCTAATGACCGCCATTGTCAGGTTTTTTCACTCTCTAGGTCTGTGACTTCCAAAATGGCAAATATTTATATAATTTTTAGGTGATGGATTTTATCTCTAGCCTTTAGAATGATAGGATTGCATTTGTCAAATGGAGATTGTTATTTGAGCATTCTTTGTTGTTTGGTGCTGTCCAGTCTCTCCTCCAACTCATGACAGAACAGAACATTCTCCAGTCCTAAGCCATCTGACAATTATTTTTGAATCTATTGTTTCAGTCTCTGGGTCAACTCATCTCACTGAGAGAGTCTCCTCTTTTTCACTGATTCTCTATCTTTCCAAACATAATGACTTTTCTAGTGGTTGCTGCTTCCTGCTGGGTTCTCCCAGAATGTTTGCCCAAGATTAGCCCATCACCCTTACTTCTGAGGAGCATTCTGACTACTGCCTCCAGGACTGGTGCATTTGTTCTATGGGCAGCCAATGACAATTGAGTCCCTTGTCTTTGCCTACTCCATTATTCAAATACAGAAGAAGAAAGTGGCTGACACTAACCTGACCCTGGCTTACTGAATAATGGTACATTATGTTAAGCCTGGTTGACTAGAGAGACAAATCCAATGACATAATCCAATGCATAAGGGAGAGCTTTGTATCAAGAAGCTTTATATATCAGGAAAATATCCCATCCTGGTCCAACTCAAGTCCATAAGTCCGATGTTAGTCCATAAGTTCCTCTCAGACTCGCACAGCCACATGCAGTGATACAGAATGCAGGAAGATCACAGGCTGGTGGGTGCAGTGTTCTGTGGATTCAACTGTAGTGGATACACCTCCAGGGCTCTGGAAGGTCCCTAGGAGGCAGCTGCCCACCAGAAAGAAATGGAAATAGAGAAAGACAGGGAGGTTCCTAAGATGTTCCTTATGGGGTGGTGACCCATACAGAAGGCACTATCAGGTTGTGATTCCACCATTCCCTTCATGTTGACATGAAATTATGTATCTATCTCATGCAGGTAGGGGACATGGACAATCCAAATGTCTCAGAAAATCATGAAAATTAAGGCTTAGTCCAGGGTTACTTTAGTAAAATATAGCTAATTGATGAAATTAACCAATTTAAGGGGGAAGCACAGGAAGTCATTTCAGGAAGACAGAAGTGGTAACAGAGTTAGGATTTCATGTGTCCTACCACATTATACAACAGGGTAGTAGGATGGCTTCTAGATAAAGATGACTACATGTGGTCAGGAGTTGGATGGTGAGGGGCCACAGGACTGATATCACCAGAGAAGTGCTGCTCTTTTATGAGCAAAGGGATGCATTTTCAGAATCACTGAGGACCAGATTGCCTTCCATCCAGACCTCTGAGTTATGTAAAAACAACCACACCCCAACCCTATGTGGATGTCCTCAAGAGATTAAAGAGACTCAGTCAATTGATTATATCAATGGCAACTTTAAGATTTTCCCACTTAGAAGCCTGGGGTTTTAAAATATGAGTTAAATTCAGAGCGATTACAGAAAGAGAGCTGTGATTCTTTGAATATTTAATTGTGTGATACACTTAGCTTTGTGTTCAGTACACTATATATGTACATTTCATTAACTTTTCTGAGTGTGAGAGACTCCGGCTGTCCTAATTCTGTAGAGTGTGAAGAGGTGTGCTTCTGCCCTAAGAATGGTGCTTTCACCATGGTGTGATTTCACCATTGAAGACCTTTTCTGGGTCAACAGGTCACCTCTGCCTTTTCACTGTGACCATTTTAAATTATAAGAGGTAGCAATATTGATGTGGAAGGAGGGCAACATGATATGTGGGCATGGTGATATGTTTTAAGAGTGACTTGTCCTGACTCCATGCACAGCATAATTCTAAGAGATGCTTGTAAATATCTCCACTAGTACAGATTTCAAGTGAATTACTCCATAATTGTTTTAGTCAGGAAATAATATTCTTTTTTTTTTTTTGGCATCACTGTTCTCCAGTGGTGGGAGTAGGAGGCCCAGCCCCACTGCTGGAATTGAACCTCCATCCTAGTGGGCCGCAGTCCCACGCACAAACACTATGCCACTTGGGCTCAGTCCAGGAAATAATATTCTTAAAATTTATTTTTTAACAAATGTAGTCAACAGCTACCGACTTGTTCTGGAAATTAGCACTGAAGACTTTTAGAAAGAAGCAAACTTTTAAGAAACAAACAATTCATGTTAATATAGAAAATCAGGGGAAATCTGGAAAACTTGAAGAATGAAATAATACGGCAGTAGGTTAAAAGGCTATCCATTTAATGGTAGCATTTCAATAGTAATCACAAAGGTTAAAAGATTCTATGTACCCATATTTTCACAGAAAGGGTGAACTCCTATATACTATATATGGTGAGGAACAATTCAACAACATTCTAGACTTTAGGATCTAGAGTGATCTTAGGTTTTTGAGAATTTAAGGGGCTAGGTAGTTTCTTTTTCACCCAAGTCACACGAGATAAAAGGGGTAGTTATCTGCTGGAGCTTGGTGGACTCATATATAATACTTGATTCTCAGAGAAATTGTAAGACTTTTCTTTTTAAACCAAAGTTACCTTCACCGAGACAGCAGCCTACATTTTGAGTGATCTCTGGCTCCCCTCAAGATGGGGCAAAGGTATGTGGTTCTTGTAGGCCAGATGTGGGCCCAACAGGAGGGGAGGCCTGGGATTATATAATTAGAAGTGCCCTGAGATGAATCTTTGAGAGATTTCAAAAGATTCCTTTAATCCAAATGTCAATGGCTATGTCCTGAGGACATCAATTCCAGATCATAAAAGAAAAGAAACTCACTCCCATTGAGTGGATTCAGATGCAGGGCAGAATAGAATTGCCTCTTTGGGTTTTGATGGCTGTAGATCTTCAGCTTACTCGGCCTCCAGGCCTCCTTGCAGGGTAAACCCTTTCTTTAGCTCTTTTCCTTCTCTCTCCACCCTCAGCTGGGTGGAGCAGGGCCAGACTACTCTTTATAACTCACAATTAGATAAGTCGGTAACATCAGGACAAAGGAGCAGAAGGCTGATGTCGTCCAGGATTTAATCTTTCTTGGATCAATAATCAATGCCCATGGATGGTCAAGAGGTAAGCTGGAACATTGCTTTGGATAAATCTGCTGCACAAGATCTCTGTAAAGTGTTGGGAAGCAAGAATGTTACTTTGAGGACTAATGTGTATCTGACATGAAGTTATGGCATTTCCTATTCCCTCATGTGCATGTGAAAATTGGACATGGAATAAGCAAGGTTGAAGAAAAATTGATGCAGTTGAACTATGGTGTTGGCAACAAATATTGCCAGGAATGCAGACTCCCCAAACAAACAAAATGAATTTATCTTGAAAGACATAAGATCAGGATGTTCCTTTGAGGTGAGGGTGGTGAGACCTCCTCTTGTGCACTTCAGACATTTTGTCCGGGGAGAGCAGTCCCTGAAGAAGGACATCATGCTTGGCAAAGTAGAGAAGGAGAAGCAAAGATGACGAGGGATTGGCACAGGGGTTGCGTGGATGGGTTCGAACGTTAGAGCGACTTTGGAGATGGGACTTTGGAGATCATTTCGTTGTGCACAGAGTTGCTAGGCCTTAGAGCCAACTCACAACAAGAGCGAGCGCAACCCTTATCCACTAAGATGGGACTTGAGAAACCTCCTTTCATGGTGTGTGTACATTCATCTTAAAAATGGAGGTAATGGACAATGTTGACCAACCAGAGACTGGCATAACATTCAAAATTTGGAGTTACTTTTGAAAAACATAAGAATTGCAACTCAGGTTTCGTTTTCTTGTGTGGCAACAACCAGCTGTGTAGATACTTCACTTTGAGATAATGCATGCGAACTCCATGCAGTCCCCCACCCCCACTCCCTTCTGTCTTAGCAACCATGGCTGTTACTTACCACTATTTCTTAAATTATTTTTCCATACGCAGCCTGCTTCATTCATTTGGACAGTTGACGAATCGTAGCCTTCTAAACTAAGTCCTCATGCAACTATGCCTTCCTAGATGCTCTGCAGTTATGAAGTGCCATCTAAGAAAATAGGAAATCAGTCGTTGGTGTTATTGAGTAGAACTGCTGGAAAACCCTTAAGGCTAAGAGGTCACAAACCAGTGGATTTTTCAAAACAATAGAAAAGGGTTGGAAAACAACAACAAAGTATATCTATAGCTTCTTACTAATAGAATAAAATCTGACTCCGATATGAAGCAATGATACAGTTGCCCAGCTCTGAAACCCAGTGGTTTTTTAGGCTCCTGTAAACACACTAGAATGTGTACCTTCAGCTTCTTGTTGGAATGGATGCACAAGGAGACACCGCCTATTTGTCTGGAAGGGTGGTGTAATGACAGAAAGCTCTCCTTAAGACATTGCTTATTTCTCTTGTTGGAATTATGTATCTCTCTGCAAATCCCACCTGTCAGGAGGATTAGTTATCTTTATAAACACTTTTGAAGCATAATCAGTCATTCTCAGATCCCTGAAATCACGTCCTAGACCAATGGTCTGTTCTGCCCTTTTAAATTTTCATTAGACATTACCTCAGAATGACATGAAATCAGGTTGGATGTTAGGAGCAAGGGTATTGCTTCATTTTGGGCTCACCTCTTCCACTTGCCCAGCATCTTCTATTCAGTAAATAATAGCTAATTCTATCCAGTTGTTTAAGACAGGTGTCGAGCCATCTCTGATAGTTTCCTTATGTCCAGCAGCCACATCCAGTCAGTGAGCTCTTCTTAAATATCATTTAAATCATCACCTTTTCTTCTCTATTGTTAGTCTCTGAACCTGGGCTCCATCTTTCCTGCATAGCTTCCTAACTAGTCTCCCTGCAATATCTCTTCTCTACTTCAGCCCAATTTTCAGAGCCTAGTCTTTCTATTACCTTCGGATCAAAATCTGCAATATAAGTAACAGCTCGCCAAGGCCTCTTAGCTCCCAGACCCAGAGGGCTCTCCCTGGTCTTCTCAGAACCTGTGCACAGCTTTTCTCTACCTCCTCTCCTGTCGATAATATCCCTGTTTTCTCCTTCTGGCCTAGCTTTGCTCTGAGCCTCACCTCCCTTTCCGTTTCTCTGCCTTTAACCTACCATTTCCAGCCAGGCCTTCTTTGTGTTCCTCAGCAGTCTCTTTGCCTATATCAAAATTTCCCTTTTGATATAGCTATCACATATTAATTTATTTGTTCAATATTTTGCTCTGCACTAGATTGTAAGTTTTTATGACTATATTTATCTTATTCACAATTGTTAGCTCCAGTGCTAGGCAAAGGCTTTGGTACCTGCTTAGTTCTTAAATATATTACAGAAACCAACCATGGAATAGTGAAGCTTTATCTATATGTATGAGAGATGAAAAATCAGGACAAATTGGTTATTTTATTTGTGCAGTTTTATTACAGAAGTCAAGGAGAAAGCTAAAAAAATGCAGAAAAATGAAGATAATAAAAATCATTTTAAATCCTGCTGTCAAGATAAGTAATAACTAAATACATTTGTATAAACCACTCTCATGTTTGTTTATGCACTTATAGATGTAGATAAAGCTTGGGATCTGATTTTACATATTATGAAATTGTACTTATGCCATTAAGGATTCTTTCAAACATAACATTACGAAGCTATAGTTATGCCATTAAGAATTCTTTCAAACATTCTTAATGCTGTAATATGGATACTTTACACTGGATACCCTCATTCTTAACTGTTATAGATCTTTTAGACTGTACTTTTAGTCTTACTATTAGTTATATATCAAATTATTTGATTATTAAATGTGATGCCATAGCTTAGCTCTTGAAATGGCTGAAAGGACAGTAAATTTTTGAAGGTCTTCGTATTGAGAAATCTTATAGCAGAGTGGTTAAAAATATGTACTTGGAAGCCAAATTTCCCAGACTTGAATCACTGCATTGTTAGTAACCATGAAATGTTCAACTTCAGGACCACAAATCACTTCAAGAAAGAAAGATGGGGTTATCTATTTCCATAAAGAATCGCAATCTTGGAAACTCATTAGGACATTTCCACCCTGTCTGAGAGAGTTTCTGTGAGTCAGAATTGAGTCAATGGCAGTGAGTTTGGTTGTGCTGAGTGGGGTCACGGTGGGAGTTTGGTTTGTTTGTTTGCTCGTCTGTGCCATGTAACATAGTCACAGATCTTGCTCTCTGAATATCTCCCTCACTTTCCTTCAATACACTATTTGCTAACCTCCTATTGTAAGATACAGTCCTTTTGTTAAGACTCACCTGTGACTGAATCTGATGCTGTTTGGGGAAATTGAATATTATTTTGAAGATGTTTTCAGTTGTCATAGTAGGATGGACTCTTGCCCAAATGTCTTCTGCATGATGTGGGAGAATATATATATTTTTAGCTCCAGTGCTAGGTGAAGGATATATATATATATATATAAAATATATATAGTTCTAAATCAATTTGAGTTGTTATCTGCTACTTACAATCATAAGAATTCTAATAAATTCATATCCATTAGTGTTTACTAGTCAAGAGTACTATGGAAACAGAAGCCAATGCATCAAGAAGCATGAGAGAGACATCAAGGATTGTCACTCCCAGCTGGGAAGAGAGACGCATGAAACACTTCTTGTCACAAAACTTTCCACAAGGAACTGACACATTGATTTGAACTTCTATACTTTCAAGATGTAAGAAAATATCTTTCTGTTATTTAGCTTTCTGTTATTTAGGGGCATTTACTTTGTCATAATTAGTTACAACAGAACTCAATACAAATATAAAAGCAGCTCCAGATACACTAATATAGAGTCCTGAGAGTTTGGGGACAAAATTCTGTCAGAATGCCTATACCATAGAAGAGACATGAACTTCTCCAACCTACAGTATTTAACTCATATGGCTACTATAGAAATCTGTGAAATGATACATGAAAAGTACATAGTCCTATTACTCCCGATGAGTAAAGACTAATGGATGTGAATTTATTAGACTTCTTATAATTGTAAGTATCAGACAACCTAACTCAAATTGATTTAGAACAAAGAGAATATGCTGATTTATATGACTGAAAAGTGTCTGTATAGAGGAGGATTAAGGCTTTTTTGTTGATTTGATTAATTAATTAATTAATTGTTCTAGTGCCAACATTACATCAACAGGGGTCAAGAGTATTTCCATTTTCATATATTCCAATCAGGCAAACTACTGTCTATTTGGTATTTTTCCCTGGGAAAAAAATATGATGTGAGCTCTCTGTAATGTTATCTTTCTGCTTGAGTTATATATGCATCTCATGAATGAGGGTAAGTAACAAAGTATCCTAAGGTTCTGGCTCATGCATGCTTGGGTTTATGAAAACATGTTTAAAACTTTCCTATGTGGTTAGTGGTTGGAGGAGAAAATTCTTATTCTTTGAGTAATATACCTGTCTCAGTCTCATTAGGGAGCCTTCCAAAAAACAAAAGGTCCAGTCAAAACAATGACCACTGAGGGGATCTGCTGGGTTTAGTACATTCAAGGCCCAGAGGTGAGCTCAGAAGATTATGGCAACTGTTTTGGGGGGATTTCAAAGGAGTAATCTTGGCACATTTTCTTTTTGGGGGCACATTTTCTTGAAGACACCAAATGATCATGCAGACCCTTAAGAAGTTTTCAGAGAACTGGAAACTTCATGGGTGAGTGTGGCAATCATGTGCTTATGTTAATTTTATGATTGAAATGTAGGGGTGGAGTCTAGCCTGTTAATCTAAAGATAGTCACTGAGTAGCCAATGAGGCCTCTATGTGGGCATGGCTTTCTCCTGAGACTTTTGGGAAATCTCACAATATATCTCTCATGAAGATGAGAAGCTATCTTCTCCAGTTGTTGGGAGTTAGTCTCAGAGATAATGAATCATGGACAAGACAAGATGGCAGCGTCTGAGAAGCTGGAGGAGCCGGCAGAGCCACACAGCTTTGCCTTGATGGAGCCAGACCTCTGAAGCTGGGACGGCCACATGGAGACCTCTGCCAGCAATGAGTTGCTTAAGCTGTTGATGGACCCTGAGCCCTGAAAGCGAGGAGCCATGTGGAGACCCCTGCCAGCGCCAGGATTCTGCACCCATTGACCTGTGACTTCGTGAGTCAGAGGGAGACTTTATGGATTGATTTTGGGCATATGGGTTGATATTGGACTTGTGACTTTGGACTGGACTGGGCTCAATGTCCTGTTCCTCTTGTATATGAACCTTTTCCTTATATCTATATGTGTGTCTATGAAATTTGTTCCTCTAGTCTCCCCGGACTAACACAGTGAGAAAAAGGTCAGCACCAAGGACTGCCCCCTAGCACTGCAGCACACCTGCTCACTCTTCAAGGGTAGCCAGAGCTATCCACCAAAATACCTTTGGGAAACCTTGGCCCATCACCCCACAGTCTTGATCTTTCCCTTGCAGATTTCTGTTTCCTCAAAGAACATCCCAGAAGAATACAATTTGATTCCTTGGAAGACTATCATTTGGATGTGGTGTAAATTCTTTAGGAAATAATAAAGAAATGGAAACATCGCCACCTTTGGAAGTATGTAGTCCTTGAAAGGGGGGGGTTACATCAAGAAACGATAGCTTTGCCTTTTTAATATAGTTTTGTTCAGGGAAGTTTTCTACGAATTCATAGTGCTTCTTTTCGATTTATCCTTGTACCTAGGTATCCAATTTTGTCCATTTACTAATCAGTTGTCCTGTTCTTTCTCATACCTTTCCCCCCTCTTCTATTCTAGTTCCCCACCCCCTGCAAATCTTTACACTGGGGTGGGTTGGTCACAAGCCTACTATTTCACAACATGTCTTGCCAGCAAACTTTCTTTTCTCTCCTTCCATGGGTAGCTCTTTTATATTCCACTCCAGTGCTGCTTGCAAAAGTGGCCTGTTATCAGGCCAGATGGCAAGTCACTTGTTTTGTTTGTCTTTTCACTTAGCAATTTTGTTTAATTCTTTCTTCTACTTGGTAATCAACCCACATCTCTATCCTTTCCCCTGTTGCTCATGTTTCCAGAGTTAGCTTTGGGATCTATTTTATTTGGTGTCACAGAGACTTTGGGTAATGTCTCTGCTTAGGATGCCATCTTGCTGGATTTCTGCTCCTGGTGAGCTGTAGTGTTCTTGTGAAGTTTTCTGGTGACTCTTTCCAGGGCTTTCTTTATCACTTTTTCTTTTTCTTTTTTTTCCTTCATCACTTTTTCATTATGACACTTTCTGCTGCCATTTTGCCATCTGGAAGATGCTCTCATTCAATGCGTCCCAAAAGGATGTGCATGGAGTAAAGGATACCGTGTTCTCTTTCTGGTCAGTGTACAGTGCCAGTATTTTGGTGGGTATCAATGTACAACTCTGGAGTTAGGGAGTAGATCGTAAGGGATGCTGACATGACTTGTTATTTCAGTTAATGCCATGTTTTAGGAAGGTGAGCCCTGGTGGGGCAGGGGCTATGTATGGGGCTGCAGTCTCCATGGTTGGCAGTTTGAAACTACCATCAGCTCCCCAAGAGAAAGATCAGACTTACTATTTCCATAAACAGTTACTGTCTTAGAAACCTCCCGGGGGTCGCAGTGAGTCAGCATTGAAGTGCATTTGAATTTGCAGCATTCAATTGCAGTGAATTTGGTGTCTGGTTTCGCGTTTTAGGAACAGCTTGCTGATGAAATCAGAGACTGTAGTCTTCAGTAGGGATTGAAAGTAAATGTAAAGAAAGCAAAAATTCTTACAATTAGGCCAATGGACAACATGATGATAAGTGGTAAAAATATGGAAGTTGTCAAAGATTTTATTTTACTTGGGTAAATCCATCCATGCTAAAAGAAGCAGCCATCATGGAATCAAATGATGAGTTGCATGAGTAAGCCTATAAACAAGGTATTCGAGAAGTGTACGAAAGAGCAAAGAAGGTTCTTTTTAAAAATGATCATTTTATTGGGGGCTCATACAACACCACAATCCCAGCATATTTGTACATTGATTGTCATCATCATTTTCAAAACATTTTTCTTTCTATTTGAGTCCTTTGTATCAGCTCCTCATATCTTTCCCTCCCTCTCTCTTCCTTGAACATCATCCCTCCCTCATGAACCTATGATAAATTATAAATTATAATTGTGGGACAAAGTCATAACTTTTCCACAATTGTATATACTCCTAAATATTAGCCATTTGCCAGCATCTAGTGTGGAATTCAGAAGTTAGATATTCTCTCTGAAGCTCCCAGCCAGCTAAGACCTTTGTATCCTCCACAATAGACAGGGCCAGCTCCCCATGGTCAAGACAATAGTTTGTTCCCTCTGAAGTATGATAAGCATGGTGGGTGGGATTCAAGAGCCATGGTCAATGGCTTCTAACCAGACAGACCTGTTTATCCACATCCAGGAGACTGAGGTCTTCTCTCTTTTTTTTCAATGATTTTGTTGGGGGCTCTTACTGCATCCTCCTCCCCTCAGTCACATAGACACCCCTAAGACCACTCCCCTTGTTACCATATAGCCATTAAGACAGCCCCCTCTTGCGACATGTCCTGACTAGTGATGACAGGACTTATGTGTCCCCCATAAGGTTATTTAAGCAGGGAAAAATAAAGTTTTTTTTCTCTCTCTCCATGTGAAACACCCAACTGACAGACATGAGCATGCTACCGTGAAATGTCTGACTCTTATTATTTCTCTCTTTCTCATGCTTTCTATAACTTTATTATAATGATTAATAATTAACCACTGGATCTATTGAACCCATGATGTATGGACCAGAAGCTGGCTTCTTCTCATAATAAATTGTTATTTTTTTTCATGTCTTACACCGATTGATGTATCCCTTCACCCATTTTTTTGTTAGCTGACTCTCTGCGAAAGGGCTACATGTAGATCATTGTGATCAGGTCTCTTTTTCTCTCCCTACTTTTCCCTTCCCCTCCTCTTATGGCTACTCTCAATATTGGTCTTGAGTTTATGTGTCTTGGTTTCCAGATCTTATCTATACTTGTGCACATGCTCTAGTCTAGCCATATTTGCAAGGTAGAATTGGGGTCATGATAGAGGAGAATTTTAGGTTCCAGCAGTGCTATTTTACACCTTTCTACAACCCTTATTTAAAGGGATGTCCAATTGTCTACAGATGGTCTTTGGGTCTCTACTTTTCACTCCCTCTCATTCATGGTGATATGATTTTTCATCCTAGGTTGTAAAGAATTCTCTTTGAGGACAAAAGTAGCTGTGAACAAAGCTATCGGATTTTCAATCATTTCACATGCATCTGAAAGCTGGACAATGAATAATGAAGGTCACAGAATAATTGATGCAGATAAATTAAGGTGTTGGCGAGGGATATCAAAAGTACTGTGTACTTCCAGAAAAACAAACAAATCTATACTGCAGAAGTGCAGGCACCCTGATCCTTAGAGGCTCGTGTGGCAAGACTTGGCCTCACGTACTTTGGAGATTTCACGGGGAAAAGCCAGCCCATGGAAAAAGACATCCTGCTTGGTACAAGAGAAGGCCTGTGGGAAGAGGAAGACCCTCCATGAAGTGAACTGACACAATGAGTGCAACAGTGGGCTCAAACTTGACGCCTGCAGCGAGGAGGGTGCAGGGCCTCTCCTGGTTTGTTCTGTTGCACGTGGAGTTGCTGGGCAATGGGACTCACTTGACAACATCTAACAAAGGCAGAGAATACTTGTGCAATTGAAACTATCCCAGAGGTTAGTGTTTATCCAGAGGGGCCTTGTGGTCTCTTTCCCCCCAAACCAGCCACGAAAGCCCAGTGCAGCCCAGGGCTGCTTTGGTACATGTTGGGTCGCCGTGAGTCAGAATGAACTTGATGGAAACTGGTCAGTGTTTTATTTAGTTAGTTATGTTTTATGAGGCAAAGTCCGTATAGTTTTTCGTCATTGCAGTATGATGCTCAGCATCTCACTTTCCCTGATGTAAGTTTAGGGAAGGCACCAACCGGGTTCTAGGACTGAAAGGTAAAATGGCCTTAAGGGGAAATGTTGAAATTCAATGGGAAAGGGTGCTTCAGCGACTGGCAGGCCGATAGATGCCACTTTCAATGGGAGATCCATTACTGCTACTGTTGGGAGGTGTCATTGAGCTTGTTCCTGCTCATAGTGACTTCGTGTAAACAGAACCAAACACTGCCCTGTTCTAGACATCTTCCCAATTGTTCTGTGTTTGAGGTCATTAATGGAGCCCCTCTGTTAACCCATCTTGTCAAAGGTCTTCCTCTTTTTCACTGCCTCACTACTGTACCAAGCATGATGCCCTCCTTTGGGGACAATTTTCTCTTGACAACATTCTCAAAGTACATGAGACAAAGTCTCTCCGTCCTTGCCTCCAAAGAGCGCTCTTGATTTCCTTCTTCCAAGATAGATTTCTTGGTTCTTTGGCAGTCCATGGTACTTTCAATGTACTTTGCCAACATTGTCATTGAACTGCTTTGATTCCTCTTCTTTCTTTCTTATTCATTGTCCAACTTTCACATATGTAAGAGGCAATTGAAAATTCTATGGCTTGTGACAGGCACACCTAAACCCTCAAAGTCACATTCTTGCTTTTCAACACTTTAAAGAAGGCTTGTGCAGCAGATTTACCCATTGCTATGTCAGTTAATCACTTGACAACTGTTCCCTTGAGCTTTGATTGCTGATTTAAGTGAAGTGAAATCTTCCGCAATTTCAATTTTTGTTCCATTGATCAAGATGGTTTCCATTGGTCCAGTTGTGAGGATTTTTGTATTCCTTAAAATTTTTTTAATAAAAGTATCTTTTTATTGGGGTCTCTTACAACTCATAACAATTCATCCATCAATTGTATTAAGCATATTTGTACAAATGTTGCCTTCATACTTTTCTAAACATTTACTTTCTATTAAATATTAGTTTCTCCTTTTTCCCTTCCCTCCAACCCTTGAGACCCTTTGATAAGTGATAAATTTTTATTATTTTCACATCTTATACTGACTGCTCTCTCCCTTTCCCTGTGGTTTCAGTCATTCATATCCCTGGAAGGGGGTGGGTTGTGGTTTTGTGTTGACCATTGTGATTGGTTCCCCTCTGTTCTCCTCCTCTTTCCACCTCCCCTTATCCTCATACTTCTATTCCCATTCCTGTATCTCTACCTGTGCACATGATCTGGTTTAACTCACAGTAAAAGGCAGTACTGGGGTAATGAAAGTAGGGGGTGAGAAAGCCTCAAGGAACCAGAGGAATATTGTGATTTTCATCAGTGCTTTATTGTGCCCTGGTCGACTTATCTCTTCTTTGTGACTCCACTATCAGAGGATGTCCCAATGTCTACGATGGGTTTTAGATCTCTGCTCTAACTCCCCTCATTCTTGACAATATGATTTTTTTGTTTGCTTGTTATGTGTCTTCTGATGCCTGTTAACTGATCCCTTCAACACCTCATGATTGCACAATCTGGTGTGCTTCCTCCATGTGGGCTTGTTGCTTCTCTGCTAGATGGCCACTTATTTACCTTCAAGTCTTTAAAATCCTGGACATCATCTGCTTTTTTCATCACATTTGCATATGCACTCATTTCATCTTCAGCGATTGTGCCAGGAGGGTGAGCATCACAGAATGCCAGTTGGTTAGAACAAAGCATTCTCGCATTGAGGGAGGATTTAAGCAGAAGCCAGAAACCCATCAAATACCTCAGTGTATTGCCATATAAATATATGCGCCTAGGTCAGTGCATCTATTTTTATAAATTAATGCATTTACAGATGTACACACCTATGCTTATTCTTCCATCCATAGATTTGCCTCCTAGAGTGTTCCTCTGTTTCTTTTTGTCTTCCTCCTGCTCCATTACCTTGCCCTTCCATCACTTCTTAGTAATTCCTCTCAGCTAGATGGCTGTTGCTCCAACCCTGCAAGGATTTCTATGTCCTCCTTGTTGTCGATTTTAACTCCCTAGTTGTTCCCTTGTCTATAATGTTGTTTAACACTGCTCCCTGTCCCTGTCAGTACCATTGGTCTTGTTGCTTTCCCCTTGAGCTTGCTTCCCATGCCTATCTTATATGAATAGGCAAACCAACAACAACGTAGACCAAACAAAAAGAAAACAAAAGATTTAAAGAAAGAAAAAAACTTACAATGAGTTGTGCTTCTCAGTGAAGACTGTAACCTTTGATTTTCATCAGCCAGTGCTTTAAGTCCTCCACACATTCAGCAAGCAAGTTTGTGTCACCTGCATGTCACAGGGTGTTCCTAAGCTTTTCTCTTATCCTAATGCCACACTTTTTTTTTTCATATAATCCAGCTTCTCTGAGTGTTTTGTCAGCAGTCAGATTGACTAAATATGGTGAGAGCCATCTGAGGTCATTTACAGCCCCACCCCCGATTTTCCATTGTTAAAAGTTGACAATTTTTGTTTATAGCTGATATTGTCTAGTAAAAAACGGATGCATCTTATGACACGGCTTTGATGCAGAACTTGAAGTAATAGTCTGTGAATGCCCTGTGCAGATTGCATCCTACTAATTTATGCCATTGGGATAATAGTAAAGGAATATACACAAAGTACAGCTTTGATCAGGATGGCAATGAGTCTCATCATTTACAATGGGTAGCGGAATCCCTTTCAGTTTGGCATCAGAAATAAACAGCAGGAAGACAAGGAGAAGAAAGAGAGGAAGATAAAGCGCAGATGTCAGAAGCTGAGGTCAAGTTTAGACGTTTTCAGTGGGTCTGCTACCAGAAGGCAAAGGATTCTTGTAAAAACTGGAACTTCAGAGAACTTGAACATGAGCCTCCAGTGAGTTGCATTTCTGTTTCCTACAGTGGGAGAATCCAGAGAGAACTTGCATTTGCTTTCATAATTCTGGAGTCTGTATTTATTTTATTTTAATCATCACAAACCCTAAAGTTTGCTTCTCACTGTACTTTGTGGCATCATAAAACACACATGAATTTACCAGGGCATAAATATTTCTCAAACATTAGTATTTGGACTAACTAATGGTATTGAGTGAAAAAAAATTTTTTTAAATCAAGCAATCAGGAGAGACAAGGAAGTTGACATTATTACTCTATAATGAGGGGTTGAAACTGGTAATTTAATCATTAACTGGTTCATGATTGCAAAGCAGTAGGAAAATATAAAGTGCTAAGAACAGCAGTGGGAGAAACACAATGAGGTCTGACAGTGCTTTTTAAGTACATCATACAGAAAATGTACTCATGCGTTTGGGATTTTTTATTTTTTTATAATCAGGAAAGGAATACTTAAAATATTGCCTCCTTCAGTAAAGATCACCATTTTGGTCCCTCTTCAATGGCATTTAGTGAGTAGCTGTGGGACTCCAGTGGATAGTCCTTACTAAAATGCAGAGGCATCAGATCCTGGTGGTCTTCTAAAGGACTGGAAAACCTTTCTGACTACATATTCCCACAAGGAAAACATCCATGTACACGGGCTGATGGGGCTTGCTTCTTTGGCCTCAGAATATGATGTGCTGATCCAGTTAGGCCACGTTTTAGGATTCTTTGCCCTCACCTCTGATTTGCTCCAGGGTTCTCTTCAATGCGTCATCAGCTTCACAATCCTTGGTTGGTGGCGGTGGCTTCTAGGTCTTGTCTCGTTGGTGCTCACACACAGGGACAGGCAGCAGAACCAAACACCTCTGGCTCCTGCCCCATCCTCACAACTGTTCTGATGTTTGAGCCCTTGTCACAGCCCTGTGCCAGTCCATGTTGGTGAGGGCCTTTCTCTCTTTTCCTCCCCTGCTGCTTTGCCAAGCAAGCTCTCTCTCTTCTGGGGCTGGTATCCCCTGATAACATGCCCAACATAGATGAGACGAAGTCTCCCCATCCATGCCCCTAAGGAGCAATTTGGCCATACTTCAGATTTGTTGATCCTTTTGTCATCCATTGTAGTTTCAATACTCTTGACCAACACCATAATCCAAATGCATCTATTTATCTTTAGTCTATTTGATTTTATGTCCAACTTTCACATGCATAGGAAGCAATTGAAAATCCCACAGCTTGGGTTGATCAGGCTCACCTTAGTACTCAAAATAACCCCCTCTGCTTTTCAATACTTTAAAGTGACTCAGTGCAGCAGATTTTCCCAAAGCCACACGTCACTTTCTCTCATGACTTCCACTCCCAGGAGCTGTGAGTGCTGACCCAAGCGAGAGGAAATTGTCGACAACTTGAATCTTTTCTCCATCTCTCATAATGTTCCCCATAAGTTCAATGGTGAGGGGTTTTGCTTTGTTTACACTGAGTTGTAATCCCTACTAAAGACCGTAGTTCTTGGTCTTCATCAGCTGAGGATTCAACAAGCTTTCAACAAGCATGGTTTTGTCATCGGCAGGTTGTTAATCAACTTTTCTTAAATCCTAATGCTGCATTCTTCTTCATACAACCCAGCTTCTCTAATCATTTGCTCAGCATACAGGTTGAATGAGGATGGTCAGAGGATACAACCCAGACACCTACATTCCTGATTTTAAATCATGCATGCAGTATTCATCTGCCAAGGTGCGAGCAAAATTAAAATTCCTTGCCCTGGTTTTGCGAAGGTTAAGCACTTAGCATCTAACTGACCAACTAGCTGGTGGTTTGAATTCATTCGGGAGCTCCATGGGAGAACAAACTGGTGGTCTTCCATAAAGGTGATCCCAGTGGGGGAGTTCTTACTCTATCATGCAGGCTCCATAGGAGTCAAAATAATACAACCCCACCCACCTCAGACCCACTGAATTCGAATCTCTGGCAGTGAAATCCAGGAAGCAATATGGTCAACTGTCGATATCATTATTTGGGGGGAAAAATTAAAACAAAGGAAAGTAAAATAATGTTAAGCACATACATATCCATCATATATGTATTAATGACATTAACATACGACATTAACAAATGACATTTGCATTTTTTCTTTGCGTTTTTTTTTGTAGAAATATAACATTGCAGACACAACTTTCTTTTATTTCTCCCTCTGTGCACATCCTCCTGCCCCTTCTTGGCTGCAATTATAGTAACAAATAGGTTGCTTCTTTAATCCATGCTTCCATGTGTGTACTAGGGCTTCTGTGTGGAAATTCCCTTTCACCTTCCCTGGGAAATTTGAATATATTTTCTGATCCCCTAATCCTGAGAAAAATCACTTGAGGAATTGGGGGAAATGGAACTAAAGTATTATACCGAAACCTGTGAGAGCCAGAACTGGACAAAACTGCCTTCTTTATTCCAGATCTCACAAATTTTCTCCCTTTGACAGGATGTGGTTTTACCCTTTCTCTATTGCTCTCTGGAAGTGGAAAGTATATGAGTGTTCACTCTATCATAGTTTATGTTTTCCAAAGAAACAAAATCACTGAAACTTTTATATAGATATATACCAAAAATCTACTGCCATGGAATCAATTGGACTCTTAGGAACTCTATATAAGTTTCCTATGTTGTGATTCTTTATTAGAGCAAATGGCCTCCTCTTTGTCCTGAGAAGTGGCTACTGGGTTTGAATTGTCAACCATTCAGTTAGCAATCCAATGTTTATCAATGCTATTGATCTCCTTCCTTCCTACCTACCTACCTACCTACCATCTATCATCTATCTATCTGTTTATGCACATGCAGACAGAGGACTTTGTGTCATGGAAATGGATCACAAAGTTGTAGAGTCTGGCAAGTTCTAAGTCCCCCAGTCAGATGTTAAGTTGGAGGCTTCCTCTGACTCATGTACTGGCAGGGGTTGATGAACCAAGAGGAGCAGGTTAGATGGAAGGTTACTAATGATTCCTTGGAATGGCAGACAATACAGCAAGCTCAAGTCCAAGGAGAGGAAATTCAGATGTTGAGTTGGGTGCAGGATCCATAGAGAGTAAAACCAAATAAGTCTTTCCACAAAGTTCATGTATATTGAAAGTAGATCACACTATTGAGGGAACTTCCTTTGGACTGCGTGTTGATAGAAGTTCTCATTATTGAAATGATCCCATTTTATTAGTTCTCAAAGATGAGAGATTACTATGTCATAACTGCCAAAGCACTGAGAATATTTCCTCAGCTAAGCTGATGTAAAATCTGAACTGCATCCTTGTTGATGGATTTCTGACTTACACAAGTTTCAGTTTGTACAAGTTGTACTGAGGGTCAAATAGAGATATTGCTACCTTGAAAGGATCTACTGATGTCACTCACTCATTGCCGTGGAATCGATGCGGACTCATCCTGACCTTCCTGTGGGTTTCAGAGCCTGGGGGTAGAAAGGCCAGTCTTTTTTCCCAAGGAGCTGGTGGTGGTTTTGAACTGACAACCACGTGGATCACAGCCCAATGTGTAAACACAATCCACCAGGGCTCTTGGAAAGTCAAATGCAGAAATCACTGATCTTTAGGATCAATTCAGAAGTGCATGGGAGACAAATGTTCACACTCTCAGTCTTGGTTCAGGCTGCCCGCATTCTATGATGTGTGGGATTTTATTTGCTGTTAACAGTGAGTCATTCATGCAAGTAAGATTAGTATCTATAAACTTATAAGTAGTATATGCCTGGGGCAAATAAGTAGTGTTCCAAGAAAGAACAATGTGTGGAAGTAAAATGAGCCCTTAATTTGCCAATTTTGGCACATAATTCTGTGTAGTGCTATTAACCCTGAAAAGATACAAATGTTACATTATCTGAGAACTATCCAATGATGCTTATTGATATTTTCCAATGTTACTAGTCATTGTGAGCCAGACAAAATGTTTTGTTTAAAAAGGCACTAAGGTCACAGCATATATATCCCAATGTTCAACTTGAAGATGACCTTGGATAAATGATTAAAATTTTGAATGAATTTTTCCTACATTTGGAATATTTATTCTTTCATTTAACAATGACTTTAATTGTCATATTTGTACCAATATTTTCTTTTTAAGGATTTTCTATTATCAATATCTATAACAGATAAAGATACTTTTCTGTATCATTAGAATATGAAATTGTGTCACATAGATTCATGACAAAATAATGCATTTGTTATTATTATTACTTGCAAAATACCCCCAGGTATTTAAAACAGCTTTATCTCCTAGAATTGATATATTATCTATTATTTATCCAGTCATTATCATTTAGAAATGTGCATTACAGTTGTTTCATCTTTCTGTTTGCTATTCTATGGTGACTTGCATTTTGCTTTCATGCTGGAAACTACGCCACAAGCATTTACACTATCAGCAGGGTCAACAATGTTGAACAAGTTTCAACAGAACTTCCTTTCTGTCAGACTGGAAGCAGGGAAGACCTTGTGAATAACAACAGAACTTTGTCCAAGACAGTGCTGGAAGCTGAGCCCTTCAGTTTGGAAGGTGCTCAAAACATGACCAAGGAAGAGATTTCTCCTCAATGTAGATGATGTGGATAGACTAAACCGTCCAGGGCCCTCATTTACTGATGTGGCATGACTTACGGTGAGGAGAAACAGCTGCAGGCATTAATTTGTTGGCTAGGACACTGTTTTCCAAATTACTTGGCAGAACCATGTCAGTGCTTGTTTTCAACTTTTGTATTCCAATTGCCAATAATTATCAATGCATCTTGATTGCACGTTTTATTAGTTTCAGACTGAAGAAGCTGGTAGAACTCTTCATCACTAGCTTTAGTAATTGGTGTGCAAACTTGAACAATAGTTGTATTATGTAATGTCCTTGTAGACATATATATCACAGGCAACTTTGTACTTCAAGGCAGATCTTGAAATGTCCCCTTTGATGATGAATGTGATGCTATTCTGTTTAAGTTGTCATGCCCAACATAGTAGACTATGTGATTATCCAACTGTCAATGACCAATACCAGTCTATTACAGCTCACCAATGCATAAGCTATTAATCTTTATGTGTCCCATTACATATTCAGTTATTTCCAAATTTCCTAGATTCATGCTCATACATTCCACATTCTAATTAGTAATGGATGTTTATAGTGCCTTCTATTCATTTTGTGTCATGCCCACTTAGGAAATGAAGGTTGTGAAACATTTACTGCTTTCTCATTGTTAAGGTTACTTCTACTCTGAATAGGAGGCTCTTCTTAATTGTATTTTGAAAGACTACCAATCATAGAGAGTTTTCTTCTGCCACTATATATGGCAAAGTTAAGCTACTATTCAAAGCTCTTCCGTGTCAAATCTCTCAAAAGTGGATAGCCAAGTCACTCTTCACAGTTGGTTCTTAGGAAACTGCTTACATTGACAGAACTTGCTGGTGTTTGAAATACCAGTGGTAGAACTTCCAGCATCACAGCAATGAGTCAACCAACCTCCAAAATACGACAAATCCTAGGCACATTGAGGATTTTGCCTATAAAATTCTTCGATGTTGTGACTCTAAGACTTACATTTTTTCTTTAGTTCTTTCAGTTTATAAAATGCTGAGTGTGCTCTTTCCTTTTAATTTTCTAAGTCTCAGTATTTTCACCTTTTATTACAGTACTTTAAGCCATCCTTTAAGCTCTTGTTCAGGTCTTTTGCTCCATACTTGTGGCAGTCACTGATCTCTTTCAATTTCAGCACTGGGAGTGGAGGGGTGGAGCCTAGCCTGTCAATCTAGACACAGCCAATGAGGCCTCTGTGTGGGCATGGCTTTCTCCTGAGAATTCTGGGAAGTCTTGTGGTATTTCCAAATTGGAGGTCAGAGACTTAACGGAGTTCCTTGGTGACACGTTACTGACAAAACAGGATGACAGCATGCCAATAGATCCAGATTCCTGGAACCTGGAGGAGCGGGAGGAGAAACCACATGGGCTTGTCCTGATGGACTCAAACCTCTGGGGCCAGAGAAGCTACGTGGAGACCCCTGCCGTGCTGAGATGCTTCTATTGCCAATAGATACTGCTGATGGACCCTGAGCCCTGGAAATGAGGAGCCATGGGGAGACCCTGTCAGCGCTGGGATGCTTCTACTGCCGCTGGATATACAAGACTCTACAAGACTCTGGCCTGTGATTGTCCTGGTGTCATTGCATGTGCTTTGTGAGTCAAAAAGAGATTTTATAGATTGGTATCGGACATATGGGCTAATATCGGACTTATGACCTTGGACTGGACTGGGTTGGGATGCTTTCTCAATGTTCCATTCCTCTTGTATATAAACTTTTCCCTTATATCCATATGCGTGTCTATGAATTTGTTTCTCTAGTCTACCTGGACTCACACATTAACTTCTTCCTTCCACCAAGTTCACTGAAATCGAGTCATTCAAAGTAACTACATAGAGCAGGATGGAATTGCTTCTACGAGTTTCTGAAACTTTAAATATCTGGGGAGTTGAAGGCCTCATCTTTCCCTCATGGAGTGACGGGTGGTTTTAAATTGCTGACCTGGCAGTGAACAGCCCAATGGCTAACCAACCCACTGTGCCATCAGCTGCCCTTTCACTTTTGCCACCCTACATTCAAAGTAATTCAGAGCATCATCTGGCATTCACTTCATTCCTGCCCTTTGTATTTTCAAGGACTTTTCGTTGTCTTCATGCATGACATCCTTATATGGCCCTTGGTCATTAGTGTTCCATGAACCAAATCGTTCTTTAGATGGTCTCTACATTCAGATAAGATATGCTTTAAGTCATATTTTGCCTCCGAGTTGCTTTTCTCTTCAGTTTGAACTTCCCCTTTCATATGAGCAAATAATTGAGTTTGTTCTACAATTGTTTCTTAGCCTTATCCAAACTTCTCCATCGTTTTCACCCGTGTCTTTTACAGCTGTAGACTGCTGAATTCTTGTGCCTTTTCATCTTGTGAGGGCCACTTGTTTAGTAGTCGTTTATGTTTTCGAAAATGTATTTCCAATGAATAAATCATTGGTTTTACTAAGTTCTATCACATGCTATCTGTCTTTTACCAAGGCCATATATTTCAACTATTGATTATTACTCTTTGTTTCCATCTGTCACAGTCCAATCACTAGTAATTATCAATGTATCCCAAGTATATGTTGGTTCACTGTTAGGTATTATTTGGCAAGTGTGAAAAGAGTTTTAAACAAATAGAAGCTGACTTCTAGAGTCTTCAAATTTGAAATGGACTTTGGAGCTGAGCTAAGTAAAGGAGCTGGGTTTACTGGCAATTTTGCCAATGGTTTGGGGTAAACACATAATCTATCTGGTATTAGTTTTCCTATCTGTATAATGAGGAAGTTGACTTAGAGAAGTCTATTTTCTGAAAACAGAAAAACTTTCTATCAAATAAAATGTCGCCTTATCCAATTTTTGAGAGCGATAGAGGCTGTGTTTTTCTTATTGTATAGGTAAAGGCTTCCTCTATAGCTTTCCCTCTGCCCCTGGTAGCCATTTCCAATAATCCAGGATACCCAATTTAAACACAATGGTCCTTGTGACCTAGGCCTGGTACTTCTGGTGTGAGAAAATGCAGAGATATTCTCAAAACTGCACAATATTATTAGCACCAAATGTTTCCTTAGCTTGTGACTCATATTTTCCCTTAAAAACATAATTTTAACCCCTTAGTAAGAATTTTAACACAGACTCTTGTCCCATTGCTAGCTATATCTATATATTTTATTTATATTGAACAAACCCTTAAAGCAAATTTCTGAGTTAATCGATCCACGAGAGATGCATTTTCATACATGATAAGTCATACTCCGAATTTACACAAGGACTACTACTTTTACCCCAAATTTATAGATGTAACAAGTGACGCTGTAATGTAGATGGAACTCCTGAAACTTTCAGCATTTCCTATCTGATGGTAAGTTTCTGGTCGTTTTATGCATACTCCTTCTAATGTGCCTTTCCCCAACTCTTTATTAGTAAGAAAAACCAAAATGGATTCAAAGGATCCAATTAGAATGCATTTTCCCCATTTCCCTTCTGCTTCTCCATTTTCATTTTGCACAGAGAGAGACCTTCTGCATTTTTAATATTCAATTCCCAGTAAAATGCTGCACAATGCAGTAGAAAGCTTATCATAATTAGTCCCTTGGTTTTGATAAACATCCGTACGATTAGACACAGTGATCAACACGCAAGCACACATATTTATCAACTGGCATCTGAAGTATCAAGGCGCAGGAAAAAGTATACGTGGAAAATGATTTTAAAAATTAACTGGGGACTTAAGGCTAAGAAGCACGATGAATAATTTATTGTCTTTGAATAATTTTATTTATTTATTTACTTTTAAATTCGTGAAAGCATGAAAAATTAAGCCACTCAACTCTTCCCCTCTAAGGGAATGAAAACAGCCAAAGTCATTAATATCACATCACTTTTAAAGAACTGGACCTCCGCTGGAAGTACCTGAATTCTCTAAACCAAAACGCAAAATTGCATTCAGTGATGATAGTAAACTCCCATATTGGGCAATTGGGTAGACTGATGCTGTTTATATCTTCCTGCTTTAATTGGAAAACAAAAGACAGCAAAATAATGAGAAATAATTAGTTGCTGTGCCCCCAAAGTTAGATATTCTGTAATTGGCTATCTTCTTTTCCTGCTCTTAACTATTTTATTGAATGTTTGGTGAAAGTTTACACAGCATTTTAGATTTCCCTCAGATAATTTCCACACAAATTGTCCACTGGCATTCATTACACACATCACAACAAGCCAACATTCTGCTCCATTGGGTTCAGTCTGTGTCTCTCCCTGTCCTCCTGTTTTCCCGCCCTCTTGTGTTCTCCCCTGTGCTTTTGAGTGATCTCAGGAGGATGGCTTTTATGCAGGGCAGCAATCTTGTGAGACATAGTCTTCATTTTGAAGGTATGTCTCACTGCTCTGTCCCTGCAAGTTGATCTCTGGGTGATAGTCTCAGAGAGTCAGGGTTCAAGGAGAAATGGAATGAAAAGATGATGGAATTTGTCCAAAAACTTTTTGAAACGGATTCATTATTTATAAGTGTTGTTTTCCTGCTGGATGAGTCCATTTATTATTCTGCAAATGCCCTCTTTATTTCTTGTAATTGATTTTGATCAAGATTCTATTTTGTATGCTACCCGTATGGCCATCTCTGCTTTCTCCCTTTCTTTGCTTTCAGTTTGTTTGCGTCTGCAGGTCTAAGCAAGTTGAAGACAACCCCCCAATGGTGGTGTCCTGGTTACAAGTTGGGCTGTGAATTACCAGCCATCCCTTTGAAACCAACACCTGCTCCGAGGGAGGAAGCTTACTCTTCCTAATCCCATAAAACGTTACAGTCTTGAAAACTCACAGAGGAAGCTCAGTGAGTCAATGGCAGTGCATTTATTTGAGAGTTTTTTTTGTAGGTCTACGGTATGCTTCTTGTAGACAGCACAAGGATGGATCTTTCGCGCTCTTTTTTTTTTTCTATGCTGCTATTCTCTGCGTGGAGGCATTTCTACTATTTACATCAAAGATTATCCCTGAAATCAGAGTGTATTTTAGCCATTTTTGGTTTTTGAACGTTCCATCTATCCTTTGTTTTTTGTATTCTGATTTTTCTGTGTTCTTTTGTATTTATCTGATCTCTGTCACGAGACTTTGTGCTAACGTCCTTCTTCTGAATGTTACTTCTTGATGAGTTTCACTACACAATTTATGATGGCAATAATGCTATTGGACAGCAGCTAACATGCAACCTTAATAAGTCAATTTCTGATCTGCTCCTCCTCCCTCCTTTCAGTTGGTATGTCTATTGACAGCAATATGCAACCTCTCTTCAATAAGTGTACGGAGCCCCGGTGGTTCTGGGCTGCTAATGACCTGGCCAGCAGTTCTGCAGGAGCAAGAGGATGACGTTTGCCCATGTAAAGGTTGACAGTCTCAGAAACCCTGTGCAGGGTTGCTGCAAGTTGCAATCAGTGGGACAGTGTGGGAGGTTTGGGGATCGTGGAGTTTACTTTGTACTTCTTACAAGCTTGATGTTGCTTTTGGTGGTATTCAATTATTGAGCTTATTTCCTGAAAATATTGCTCATGTTAGGTTTTTTATGATGTTGCTCTTATTGCTGTTTACTTTCCTGTGTATAAAGATGAGTATTTATTGAATATTTTAGCCTTGCCATTTAGAGTACTCTCTTAAGTAATACTTGCAGAGCTGGTCTAATGGCAAATTTCCAGGGCTTCTACTTTTTTTTTTTTTTTTGAAATGTCTTAATTTCTTCTTCAACTTTTATAGACTGCTTTACTTGGTAAAGAATTCTTGCCTGGCAGTTGTCTTTTATGTTTGCTGTGCCATTGTCTTCTGGCCTTTATGGTTTCTGGGGAGAAATGATTCTTATGAAAGCCTTTTATTTTGTTACATTGTATTTTACTCTTGCTGTTTTCCAGAATTTCTTTCCTCTAGTTTTTAAGAATATTATTAGGAAGTTGATTGTTGGATATCTCTTTCAATTGGGGTTTATAAACCTTCCTGTAAAAGTAAGTTCAGGCATATTTCTTTGTTCAGAGGTGGAACATTTTCTCTATCTCTTGGAAATCTATGTCCATGACTTATTGTTGTCCGGGAGTACAATCATCCTAATGCCCAAATTTTTAACTGAGTCTCTACTTCCATTTGAGTTGTTTTGTGCTTTTCTCTTTTTTTTTTCTAGATCCCCTCCCCCTTGAGATTTATTTTATTTTCTAGTCTGTTCACTCTGTTTTCTACTTGTTCGACTGGATTGTTGAATATTTTTTGCTTTTTCTAATTCAATTGTTTACTTCTTCAGTTGCAGAAATTCTCTCAATTAAAAAAAATAACGTGTTCACTGAATCATTCATTCTATCCTTCTGTTTCCGTTTCCTGTTAACCTGTTTTTGTTTGCCTTTTGTTTCTTTAAACATATTTAGCACCATAATCTGAAAATGGTTTTATTTACATTATTCTGTCTTCTATAGGAAAAATTGTCTCTTATTCAGGCTTTTCTTTTGACTAGCCCACTTTTCCCATGCAATTTTTGTGTGTCTTAATAATTTCTGTTGTCCTTGAGCCATTTACTGATTGGAAGCCCCAATGACACAGGAGTCAAACACATGGCTACACACTGAAATGCCAGGGCACACATCCACCACCTCCTCCACAGGCCAAAGATACAGCTGTGCACCTCCTTCAAGATGCCCAGCTCTGGGCACCTCACCAGGCCGTTCCGTTTCACTCAGCCACAGGGAGTAGTGCTCTGAACCAGAATCCACTCAGTCCCATGGGCGTGTTTTTTTTTTTTTTTATGTGGCTTTACGAGTTCCGGAATTTCTCTGAAATTCTGTGCTTGCCCGAGGGTATCTATCCATAGACGCTGCTGTAAGAGATGAGACTCAACTCCTGATGCTAGAAGGTAGGTGCAGTGACCTCTGTGCCATGGTCATTCTCCCTTCCTCCCACGCCTGGACTCCCCTGGCTTTCCAACAGCTCAGTTGCCTGGAGTTTGGAGAGCTCAGTCTGTGGGGTTAGGGACTCGGGGAGGCATCAGCTCTTCTTTCTCCACTCTCTTTCTCTGCCTCTTGTAATCAGCTATTTTCAGTGTCAAAAGTGCACCCCCTCCCCTCCACATAAACAGGCAAACAACTGGAAAAAATGGAGAAAATTATACCTTGAATAGACATTTGTTTTTTTTTTAATCATTTTATTGGGAGCGCATACATTGTGTTTCACAATACATAAATACACATCTTGTGCCATGCTTCTTCGCATGCCTGCTGCTGTCATCATTCTCTGAACCTCCACTTTTCCACTTGAGCCCTTGACATCAGCTTCTCCTCTTTTTCCCTCCATCCTTGCTCCCCACTTCCCCACCAACCTTCAATACTTTATAAATCGTTATTGTTTTGTCATAACTTACATTGCCCGATGTCTCCCCTCGCCCTCCCCACCAATGTCTGTCCTCCCGGTAGGAGGTTATGTGTAGATCCCCGAAGTTGACTCCCCCTCTCTACCCCACTTTTCCTCCACCCATCTAGCAGTTCCACTCTTACTACTGGCCCCAAGGGGTTCATCTTCCCTGGATTCCCCACATTTTCAGTTCCCATCTCCACGAGTGTACCTCCTCCAGTCCAGCTGGATTTGTAAGGTAGAACTGGGATCATGACAGTTGTGGGGAGGAAGCCTTCAGGAACTAGAGGAAAGTTGTATGCTTCATCACCACCTCACTGCACCTCATTGACCTCTCTCCTCCCCAAGACTCCCCTGTAAGAGGGTGTCCAATTACCCTCAGGTGGGTCTTGGGTCTACACTCTGCTCTCCCCCCCCCCCCCACCATTCGTAGTGAAGTGAAACTGTCATCTCTTCCATATACAGAAGTAAATTGGCTTCTGTCTAAACTTGAGAAACTCACTGAAAAGGAGTGGGGCATCTCCCCAAATGAGAACCTATTTGCTGGAATGATTTTTTCATCCTCTTCTTAGTTTGAAAAATTAGAAAAGCCGAGTCATTATATTTCTGACCTAGGAACTTCCTATAGCTTATTAGAGATTTTGTTTTAAAGTAGAAAAAAGGTAACAGCATAAATATCCAACAATTGAGGTATAATTATCTTTTTTTAATTGTACAACTATATACTAACCTGTTCCCATTAGTATTACATGCAAGGAACTTCAACAAATTGTTTTTTGACCATAGTATTTAGTGATGTGGGAAATGTTTGTTAATAATGCTGGACAAAAAGAGACAGAAGATGAAATGGGATGTGAAGTACACTCTTAATTATGAGAGTATTTACTCGTGCATATAGAAAAAAGGCAGCAATAAAAATGCCCCACTTTAAGATAGACAATATGCGTACGTAACAATTTCTACAACAACCCGACTTACACCCCCTGCCGCCGAGTCAGGGCTGACTCACAGGGACGGTCTGGCACAGGGTGGAGCGGGTTCTGTGGGTCTCTGAGATTTCACTCTACACGAGAGAGTCTGTTCTGTCTTCCAGGGAGCACCTGGTGCTCATGCACACCTGACTTTATACGTGAAATAATGTAAATATAATTATTACAAAGTATCCAAAGTTTCCTGTGGTCATTATTTTGTTCTCTTATGATAAAATCTGTAGGCAGGTCTCCCCCACTTATTTCTTTGCTTTATAGCCCAATGCCAAATATTGAATTAATCTAGTAATTTATAACTGAAAATGGTGTTAGGTATTGCCAAGGTTTTATGATACCTTAAATTTAAATGATGAAACTAAGACTAATTGAGTGTCCTGTCCTGGACTGTTTTACTGAGAAGCTTATGAATTCAGTATAGACTAGTGCAGGCTCTGGAGTTCACTCCAGCCAATCCGTGTGGTCTCAGGTACTTGGTTCAGTCTCTCTATTCGGATTCAATTTGCTTTGTTAAATGGGAATAATAAATATAATGTTTCTGTACTTCTGTGTGTTCTGAGATACTTGGTTCAGTCTCTCTATTAGGAATCAATTTGTTTTGTTAAATGGAAGTGATAAATATTTCCGTACTTATTGAGAGTATTTAATGAAGTTATTTAGAAAAAATGGTCAACATACTATCTGACACATTGTATACATTTACTAAATATTATGCTACAATTATAAACTTAAAAATGATTTCATTCAAACTCAAAAAAAATCGCACAGGCCACAGAGCACAAGTAATTTTAAGGAAAACTCAGCTATTAAAGATTATTACCACAAATATTTTAAGTAGTAAGCTATAAAAATAAGGGAATTTTCTATAAAGTAGAAGCAGTATATGTAATACTATTTATATATTTTATCCAGGCATCTACTTTTTTTTTTGGCATCTACTTTTGTATCCATCCAGCCATGCATCCATTTATCTATCTTTCTGCAGAGAGAAAAATCAATGGTAATATTTGCTATTCTTATTTGTATATACTAATGGATAATTGTCTTCATTCTAATGCATAATAATTTTAAATTATTTTAAGGATGCATCATTTTGAAAAAATTAAGATATTATTTAAAATCATAGAATAAGGATACATATCAGCTCATCATCAATTGCAATAATTATAAATATGAACCAATAAAGAAAGAATGAACAAAATTCTACTGTATCTGTTACCTGTAGACAAATAAGAGATGCAATTGAACATCACCTATTATCCTACCAGGGTGCAGCGTATGTCCATTTACGGAGAATCTGTCATGAGTAGAGCTAGAGCTTGAACACATTATTCAAAGCTTTATTTTCATTAATAAGAGGAGTATGTTGTATTTTTAGATGGCTTAAGAAAATATTTCTTAAGCCCTTATGGTGTTGGAGAGAGTCTATTTCAAAAACGGTCTTTGTGTTGGTACAAGATCATTTGTAAGCCTTGGTATGCTGTTTCTAACACTAGTAAGGATTTGAATTAAACAAAGATGAACGACCTCATTGCTGTTGAGTAACATGGGAAACCTTATAATAAAACCCCCTTAATTATCAATGCAAGTTTAACAATAACCCATGTAGCAGATGTTCACTGCTGTGGGCTCTGTGTTTTATTACCCCAACCCCTCCCTTATCCCCT